>PVIJ01004209.1:0-121243 GCA_004024925.1 Scalopus aquaticus | reverse complement strand
ATCAAGAAGATGTGGTACATATACACAATGGAATACTATTCAGCATGGAAAGAAGATAAACACATGCAATTTGCAGCGACATGGATGGAATTAGAGGGGATCATACTCAGTGAAATAAGCCAGAAAGAAAGAGAAAAATATCGAATGGTTTCACTTATAACAGGACTATAAGGAAACCAAATAGGAGAGAGACAATCAGAGGGGGGAGGGGGGGAAGGCGGAGGGAGGGAAGGAAAAGGGCACAGGATGGAATAGAGAAGAGCACAGGGGACTATGGAGATGGATCGCGGGTGAGTTGGTGGTGGGCTACCCAAGGGGAATACAAAATGTAAAAGACATAAATAACAATAAAAATATATATTAAAAAAAAGATTTATTTATTTTATACATACAAGCTGGGGTACAGACCAGAGGTATGGGGCGGCGAGAGGGTTCACCAGAGACAGAACGAGGAGCAGAACAGGTAGATCAGAAATACACTGTTGAGGGGAGCAGCGGGCGAGGCAGGAGAGGTCTGCCGCACCATGTGGGACCCTCCCTAGCCGGGCATTGAACTTGCATCGCAGCTGCTGACAGCTCCACAGCGCAGCGCTCAACCTCTGCGCCACCAGCCACCACGGAGGCCCCACTTAAGTTTTGTTTTTAAATGCTATCGAGGCTCATGAGAAAGACTTAGCTCTGCAGGGTTCAGAGGATTTTTTTTTTAAGGGATAACATTTTCTTCAAATTCTCTAAGAACAGCTCATAAGAGATTTTCAAAGGCACATAACCATGAAACAAATGACCTTCCCACCCTCGCTTGTTAATGTTGTTTTTAACTACAAAGATACAAAGAGCTGGGGTGGAAGTGATGAGCCTTGGCCCTGGATTGAAGAATTTAATGGAAGGAAAGTAGTGAGTGCATGGAGTGCTCGGGAAACCCAGACGAGCGAGACAAAGCTGGAGGGAGGACTAGTGGGTGTCCTGCTAGTGTCGCACATGGACTGGGGAAGCTGCTATGGGAGATTCCCAGAGAGATTCCTGTGTACTCTCTTGGGTTCTGGTCCTGGATATAGAGGAGCCTGCTGGTCAGTCTGGCAGGAAGCCCAGGAGACAGAAATAACAGGGTAAAACCCACCCATTAAAGCTGCATGGACTGGAATTTCAAGTTGAGGAGGTAAACAGGCATTCTGGGGTTTTGTCTTGAGATGAGCTTTGGTGGTGGGTGTGGGGTGCTGTTGTACATCTGAGGAGATGTGAACCTATCCCCTTAAATCACTTACAGTGTTGTAAAACAACATTACCATAACAAAATAAAACACACAAAATGAAATAGCACTGTGTGACACTGTGATGCTCTCACATCCCTGAGGCCAGATCTCCACCAGCAGGCACGGAATTTAAATTCCTGGCTGCTTGAGACCAGAGACTTTGTGCTTTGGGGGAATGGGCTGGAGATAGAAATACAGAAAAATAAATTGATCAATTATAAAAATAAGGAAACAGGATGCATTTAGCAAATTTCAAGCTAGCAGGGAATGAAGATGTGGTTCAAATAAATGGAAAGATATTAGGTAGATGGTGACTTTTTAAAATTTTCTGTTAAACCTGATAAATTTTAGGAAACTGTAGATCCCCTTATTAATGAATATATTCATTATATGCAAGATGCATGAAATATTGTAGAAAGTGACAAAAATCCATGAGAATCTGTAACTTTAATGGTTTCTTTTAATAGTATTTATTGGGCTTTTAAAATCCAATAAATCTCCTGGCTTAAATTATTCCTAGTAACTAAAGGAAACATTGTACATAAAAGGGAAAAACATGAAAAGTTAAAAATCCACTTTCTATCCTATCTGCCCTCACCAATCCAGTTTCTCTCTTTAACCTCTGCTAACAGATTCTAACATATCTATCTGGGGCCAAAGTTAAGGATATGTATACACAGTGAATATTTTTCTATGTATGACCATTTTTTTTTTTTTTTTTTGCTTAGAGGAAAGTGTTAATATTATATAAATTGTGCTGTACTTTGCCTTTTACCACTTCCATACCTTGGAAATCTACACATTTGATTGCTATTAACAAGGCTGCAGCAAAGACTTCAGACACAACCTCTGACATTCTTATTTAAATACCTTTATAATAAATTCTTAGCTATAGAAATGAGAGAAAAGAGCATTTGAACTTCTAATTTTTGAGAGCTTTTGCCAAATTACACTCCAATTTTATGGCCACTAAGTGTTTTTCATATTGTTTCCATAACCCCTTGTCAACCACTGGTAATCAAACATTTAATTTTGCATTCTTGACAGATGACTAACGGCATGAATGACATGAGAACCAGTTCTTTGCACCAGAGCTGTCTACATTTGCCACTGTCATTATGAATCAAAAAGATGAGCCCACAGACTTATCACACCTGCCCTTTCATCAGTGATTTGTTGCTACGAGAGGTCACCCAGCAGGAAGAAGAGAGACCAGATTTCTGGGTGTAGGTTTGCGACCCTCACAACGGTGATCCTGCTCTCTTCCTGGTCGCCCATAACACCATTGTGGTACTATTGGAATCACACAGCAGTGCTTGGCTCTTTTTTATTATTCAGACTGAGTGGATCAGGCACTACATTCCATGATTTAAAAGATGGGTTTTCAAAGGTGGTTCCTGGGCCAACTTCCTGGGTGTTGCTTGGGAATGTCTTAGAACGAATTGTGTAGTTCCCAGACCTATTGAAGAGAGACTCTGAGGTAGGGCCCAGAGGATTTTTTATTTTAAATACATCCCTCCTCCCCATTTTATTGAGATATAATTTAACACCTAACACTGTTTTAGTTTAATGTGTAGGACATAATGATTTGATAAATGTATATGTTGTGAAATGATCACTATAGTAAGTTCAGTTAAAAGCCATCACCTCACAGTTACAGATTTTTTCTTTTTTCTATTATTTTTATCATTGAGGTGATATTGCTTTGCAACACCACATATGATTCAGAAGAATGGGTTTACACTTCCTCAGGTGTGTGTCACCACACCACACCTACCACAGAGCACCCATATCCTTTTACCATATGCTACTGGGTCCCTTCCTCCTTTTGTCCCCACTTCCTCCTATTCCCTCAGTAGCCTCAGCTCTCCAGTCATATTTCCAGGGTTCGTTTGGCTTAGTTTTACCTATTCCTTTGTTTTGTTTCTTTATATTGCACATATGAATAAAATTGTCTTTCTCTGGTTTATTTCACTTAGCATAATCCCCTCCAATTCCATCCATGTTGTTGTGAATGGCAAGAATTTATATTTTTTGTAGCAGAGTAGTACTCCACTGTGTTAATACACCACATTTTCCTCTTCTATTCATCTGCCTTTGGGCACTTAGGTGGCTTCCATAATTTGGCTATTGAAAATAGTGCCTAAACGAATGCAGGAGTGCATATATGTATTCAAATTAGCATTTTTACATTCTTTGGATAAATGCCAAGGAATAGAATTGCGGGATCATATGGTATATCAATTTTTGAGGAACAGCTACTTTCTTGCAACTTTCAAATGTGAATACAGTATTAACTTAATGATCATCCCGTATATTACATCCCTACAATGTACTTACCTTACAACTGGAAGTTTGTGCTTTTAGATCCCTTTCATCCACTTCCTCTCCCCTGTTCTCTGCCCCCAGCAACCATGGAATCACAAGCTCTCTAGGTGACTCCAAAGCATGTTAAAGAACCTATGATTTTTAAATATTATCTCATTTAAATTTTCCAACAACCCTCTGCAGCAGGTGCTCTTATCATACCCATTTCACTGATGAAGAAACTCAGATTCACAGGGAGGTATAACTTGTGTCTATACAGAGAGGTTACATACTTACATACGCACCACATGGAGGAAGTGGTGAAGTAGGGAATGGAAACTGTATTGGTGCAAGTTAAAACCAGATGTGTATACCCATTAGTGTAGGCATTTTAATTATGGACCAAAGTCTTATGAGCCCTGTGGAGTGCAACATGCCAGACATTACCCTGAAGCTGGTGAGAAAAGGATCCAAAGAAGCTACTGGTCTCATGGGCCCTGGGGGAGGCAGCTTCTACAAGACTGAAACACAGTGGGAGAAGGAGCTTATAGAAAGAAAGTGCCAAACAAGGCAGAAAAGGCTTCAAGGACACCCCAGGCCAAACTTTGAGGTTTGTAGAATTGTCTAATGCAAAGAAGGCAAACACTTGGGGTTGTGATGGGGGTAGATAACTGTATTTACCCCTCTCTAAAGTGTATTGAGGAATCTGAAACATACTGAAGATGAATCCAAGTGTCTGGAAAAAGGGCTCCTAGTTCTTACGCATCACTCCTGCACAGCCCTCAGCACACACTTTGCTCTAAAACGGACTCTGTCCTGCTTTTGTTCATGCCTGTTGTGAAAGAAAAAGCCTCATCAGGTAAATCATAAGGAGGTGGGGCTGAGGGAAGGAAGGTTTAGAGGAATCACACACCATGTGGGGGGCCCGATGGGGTGCAGGGAAGGAGACAGGGGAAGCCTGTGTCAGTAACATCTCCACTACTAAGGTGTGTGGGGACGAGGAAACACTTTATCTGTTTGAATCCCAAGGCCAAGGGGAATATGGACAAGACAATCTGACCATCATTTCTAGCTCTGTGATTCTACAGAGCAGGGGTTGTCAAACTGTCTGCAAAGGAACAGACAGATATTTCTGGCTCTGCAGGTCGTGTACCTTCCTTCACCCGCACACGTAGGCAGTTTGTCCCTTTAAATAGAGCCCTTTCACTTCATCTGTGGCTGCATTTTCTTCATTCTCCCCGGGGACAGCTTTCTTTTGTTAGAGCATCAAACACTAGGTTGTACTCCTGCCCCAGTTGCATGAAAGTCAAGAACAGACCACCCCGCTTATAAGCAACTTTTCTGAGAGACACCTCATTTTGCTTCAGATGTAGTTTGAAAGTGTCCTGCCTTCTAAAAGTTTCTGTGAAGAAGAGTTGTGCATATGGATTCTTTCCAAAGTACCCCAGAGACTATTTCCTCGTAGTTCCCCCCAACACCCCAACCTCTTCTCACATACACGTACCCTCCCCTTCACACTCGGCAGTGGCTTCCTTCTCAGTCATTATAACTGGTCTCATAGCAAAGCAACGGGGTTTGCATCATCAGCTCTCAAAAGTTATGTCTTGCCTGAATTGCTATTTGTCACTCAACAGGTACTGTTAGTTTCTTCATTATTCCAGAATATAATGATATTGCTATCATTACAAAAATATCTTACACAAATATCAGGGTGGCATTATTTGGTTCAGTACATATATTTTCAGTGAGGTTGAAAGGAGGGATACAAAAAAAAAAAAAAAAAAGCTCCACCCCCCCCCCACCCCCCTGACTGGAAAGCTTCCAGAGCCTTCGACTATCACTTTGGTGAAAGAAAATTCTGTGTTCATCCTTGACTTGGAAGTTTTTATAAAAAATATTTTCTCTGAACATTTATTCCCTGAGAGCAAAGAGGTATTTTTTAATGAAAATCATGTTTCTAGCACTTCAAAACATTGGCAAACACAGCCATCAGCATGAGTTTAAGGAGAAATAGAAAAATCTGTCAAGTTGCTAAAGCAGTTATGGGGGATTTTTTTTCCCATGGATGAACCAATGATGATCACAGACACAGGCAAACATTTTAACACTTCATAAAATTCTTTCTTGACAGCAGGGACATAGGAGTCAAATTTCCCAGGGTAGAAATAAAAAAAAAAATGTTTAGCTGAGATGTTCCTAAGAAGTAAATGATTTCGGAAGGGGCTTTTCAGGCAGAAGAAATGTGGATGAGGACACCCATCTGCCTGAAAGGGGGTCAGGGAATAGACAGAGAGCAGAACCCCCTCACGTTTCATTCCAGCATTCAGCGTACCGCCTGGCACTTAATGGGAACCCAGTAAATATTTGTGGATGGATTTCATCATTCATTTGAACACCTGAGCCTTGTACAGTTTTAGGCAGGAAGACAGATGAGATGTGACAGAGGAGGAATGGCTGGTACAAGGCACGGCCTCTGTGATGAGAACTCTGACCAGTCTGTGGCACCGCGGGGTTGAAGTGTGGCTTCACATCCACAGTGCTGCCCGTAAGTGTCACCCCCACAGCGAGGCCGTGGTCAGCTTGGGGGCTCCTGGCACCCTGGCTGTGTCCTGTAGATTCTTGCATTTAGGTATGCAGAGATGGCAAAGGAAATCGCTGATATGAAGACTACAGAACTTGCAGAGATGGCAAAGGAATTGTCCGGCCAAATCCTTTCACTAGAGAAAAATCAGGATTCAAGGAGCTTAAAAAACTTCTCTAATGTCACCTGGCTTGTTAGTGGTCCAGCAGTGATTAGAACCAGGGTCTTGTCCACCTTGCCTACTCAATGTCTCTCCACTATTTAATGATTTGATTTCAAGGTCTAAGATGAGGTTGAAGCCATGTTCTGTCATAAATGTATAAAGCAAATTAGTGTGACAGTTCTAACCTTTCCAATCTCCAGGCTAAAAAAACATCAAAACAGCACTGTCACACTACTGCTGTACAAGGCTCAACTAAGTCATAGCCCATGTATTCTACTTGAAGGAGAACCATATAGCAGGGCAAGCTGAGACTGTGTTTTACTCAAAAAAGCAACAATCATTAGAATATTTTGCAGTTTTAAGGTTCCAACCCAATGTCCAATCCCAATTTCATTTCCATCTATGATACTTAATCAACAACCAATATTTGTACGGGCATTGTTAATATTCTTATAAGGGTTATACCAGACTCCAGAGTGGTGCAGTGACATGAGGGAAAGAGAACAGAAAACGGTCTCTATCTCTATTTCATCTAAAGTCCTGCTAGAGGTAAAATAACAAAAAACAAAAGCTGATGCACTTAAGATAATTAGAAAATAATTAAATGCTCAAGTAGATAGTATTAACAAGTGCTGCAGAGGGTAGGCGAGAGGGAGATGGCTATGAGGTACAATAGGTGGGGCATTTCATGAGGAAGTGGGAGTGGCTCAGTTTCAGTTCTTGCCCAGGGAGGAGGAGGAGGACAGCATCAGGGAAGGGACGTGGCCGAGGCACAAGCATGGGGAAGAGGCAGGACCAGAGCCAGACACTCCATTTTCCAGCTAGCCAGCAGGCTTTAGATTCAGTGTGAAGTTAGGATCCTTCTTCAACTCCATATGTAAACTGTAAATTTAGTAAAATATCCTCCTCTGATTACCTTCATTTTTTTATTTAAAAAAAAAAAAGCACACATCCGGTGGTAGAAAGTGAACTGTATAGGGTATTCTAATCTCCCCATAAATTACTAGTAATAAATGACCCAGCCCTATCGTGCCTGCTCTCTGAATCTGTTTTCTCCACTATAAAATGAGAGGGCTTTGGCCAAAGAGTCTCAGAGGGCCCCTGCAGCATCAATGTTCTATAATCACTACTTTTCCATTCTTGTTCATCCCACTTATACACATTCTTAGGTTAATATTACCTACCCCTTCTTCACTTGCCTGTTCTTCACTTCACTGTTGTCTCTACCACTTCTCTTCCCAGGAAGCATGTGGGGAGAGTACCAGAGTGGGAATATCACGGAGTGTTTATAATTTTCATTAGACGTGTGTGTGTGTATGTGTGTGTGTGTGTGTGTGTGTGTGTTATGACAAGGCATGCACAATTGATCATCTGAGCGTGCGTATTAATAATTAAATGCTGTCGTATGTGCTTCTGAACTGGAGACACAGCTCCTCTCTGAGCTTTGGAATGACAAGCTTCACTCATAACCGAAATACTGAAAGAGGACAGGTCTATGGGGATTTCTAATAAAGTGTACATTTTTTAAAAGCAAAGGAGATCAAAACCCAAACATCTCTGGGAAAATTCTGCCCAATGGGCAGGTTGAGAAATGACATCAACATGAGCCAAGGATGACACGAGGTTGAGCTGATTTAAGAGTGCGCGGGTTCACCCGTGCTGGACATTTTCCCTTCTTCTATATCCCACAATGAGTTCTGCCCAGCAAGCCCCAGGGGGAAGAGAAAGTGCCCAATGTCACACAGGGGTAGACCATGTCCTCATGCAAAATTCCTGATGACTGACTACATGCTGGTGGTCAGAAGTGAAAAATGATTCCAATGGAAGTGACGGTCGCTGTACTTCCCAAACTCTTGATTGGGTTGGGATTGGATATTGTTGCCTTTTGACATTTTAAGCACAGACTTGAATAGAAACAATGCCTACGTGGCTGTATCTAATAGTTGGTCCTGGGGTGAAGGCCGGAGATATGGAGCTTAAGTGTGTGGCCGAGCTGAGCACAAACAAAGCTAGAAGATAACTGTTGATAAGTGATGCAGACCTTGATATCAATCACAACTTGTTCTCTGAGTTATTACTACAGGTTCTGTTTTTTTTTTTTTCCTTCTGTGAACAAAGGCTATTTGCTCAAATATGAAAGCAAGGGCAAAGATGAAAGCAAGGTAAGAAGACAGCTGCATTTAAGCCAGCTTATCACCTAACCCGTAATAAAATCACCCTTCTCCTGTTTAACCAATCAGCAATTTCCAACCCAATCTACATAAGGACCCACACTTTGTGCTTGCGGCTTTCCTGGAAGTTGTTAAATCAACTCCCTTCAGGATACCTGGTCAGTTCCATTTGCTGTAATAAACCCATTCATCAATATACCTGCCTTCAGACCGCCTCAGCGCAATTTCCTGACATGCGCTTTCTAATGACGGGGCCACTCTGGGAAGCTGTGGAGAAGCTGTGTCTGTTAGGGGTTCAAGGCTACTGCTTTTGGGTAAAAATGGTGAATCACTACGAAAGCGTGCACCAACTCTGAAAGTTCAATGTTTGGATGAAGGAGTTACTTAAATGTGACTTTCCTCCAAAAACTGAGTAACATACAAAGCCATCTCACTGCTGTGTTTTAACATTCCCAGCTAGTAGGACAAAGACGAGATGCCTGAATCCCAGCGCCTACCCCTCCCTCTCTTTCTAAGTGAGCCAGCCAAAATGAGATCCTTAAGGCGCTGGCCAGGAATATTTAGGCAGATAAATGGAGGAGTGACTGGCTTAGTTTTTGGAAAATGTACTAAACATGTCAGTCACCGTGGACTTCAGCAGCGACTGATTTAGAAGCAGCCCGAGGTACTGACACCAAGCCCACCGTCCACCATGCTGAAGTGAGCTGGGAAAGCAGAAAATGTGTCTGAGGCAAACAAATATAGCTGCCTCACAAAACAATGAAATATACTTAAAATTCAAAGGAAGATGAAATGCACATCTACTGATCAGGTTAGCCAGGGTACCACTCAGAGTTTTCATGACAAATGTTAGGATTTGGTGCCCTTTGGATCCTAGACATTGTCATCTTTGTAGAAACACGTCGGTGGGGCTGCGGGTTGCTGGGGGAGAACCACGCTCTGGTTCTACCTCACAGGCCTAATCCCAGCTCAGGCTCACAGTCAAGTACCTCCCATCTTGAAGTCGTCCCGAAGGACCTTGGCTCTTAAGGTCTAGCAGTCTAACACCATGGGCCCCCCAGTCTCTCCAGGGGTGAGATGGGTATCGCTCCACCCCAATACTCCTACTATCTTCTAGCACGTTACCCAGTGTCTGGTAAGTAGCGGTGATTCCTAATAAAATCATAGCTAGTGAGCCCTTTTTCTGATTTTCTTGATTAGACCAGCAAGTTGTAAACATTACATAATTATAAAATGTCCCCCTAATCCATCAATAGTGCTAACGACAAGGCCAAGCTACACTGTGAGGTTCCAGGAAACCCCCAAACTCACTGTTTTAGGCTTCCCTCCTGCTTCCGTTTCAGTTTACTCATTCATTCACTCTCTCATCCGCCAGATATCTGCTAAACATGTCTATGTTTCAGACACCTGACATATATCAATGGCTAAAAGACACATGTCTTTTCCTTTGTGACACTTGCTATAATAATCAAAAGCAGACTGATCATTACATCATTATACAGCTTGAGAAGTGCTCCAAAGGAAGATCTAGCAGATGCAGTGATGTCACATGAACCTACCAGGAGATGGTGATTGAAAGGCTTTTCTGAAGGAAGAAAAGGATTCCTGTGTGCAAAGAGTAGGGGGAAAGACCACACCAGACAGGGAACAGACATGCAAAGGAGGTAGAAGGTGGCTTTGACAGCTTAGCAGGGAGGAGGCCAAGGGCAATGATGTCCAATGACTCAAGGGAAAAACGGATGTAGAGGTGCAGACACAGAGAGCTTTGCAGGCCAGAGAGCGAGAAAACTTTAAGAGCTATGGGAAGTTACTTAAGGGATTTAAGAGGCCTGAACAGACAGTATGTGAGAAGAGATTGAATTGGAGAGAGAGGGACTAGAACTGGTGGAAACTGGGAAACCCTCCCAATAGCCATTTGCCCCTCTGCCCTGCTATGAGCATTCCAATTTTATTCTGGAGAACAATGCACCAAAGCAAAAGGATATAATGCCCCTTCCATTGTAGCTTGGAATGGCCAAATAAAATAATCCTGCACAGTGAGACATAAATGGGCGTTGTTGGGCAGGTTTTGCTTTCTTGCTCTGAAGAGGCAACCCCTTCCTCTTTGTTTCTTCCTCTCCTTTATATTATATGATTTCAGCTTATAAAAAATATGTGATGGCAGGACAGTCCCCTTAGACTATCTAGGAAAAGTCAACTGTGTGACAGAAACCTCAGGTCTGACAGCCATGAACCACTAGCCAAGGCTGAACTCACCAAAACCTGAATTTCTCTGCATCTGAAAAGAAAAACCTCCCTTTGTAAAGGTATAATCTGGTAGGGTTTTCCGTTTATTCACAGGCAGACACACTACCTATTATTGTAGCTCAGGCAGCCCAGACTTGACAGTTAAGAAGAAGAAAAGTGGGTCATTTCTGAAGGTGGGGACAATGGGACCTTGGATGACCTGCCTGTGGGGTTTGCTGGAGGAAGATGGTATCTGTAAAAATTACTTACAGGATTTTGGTTTTAGAATATACTGAAATGAGAAGGAAAACAAACGCAGGAGAGGATCAGGCTAAAAGATCAAAAGCAAGAATCCCACGTCTGATATTTTACAGTGGAGGTGCCTAAGTGGGATGGATGAGAGTGAGTTCCACGCCTGTGGTTCCCCTGAAGTGGGGTCTCCCTCAAACTTCCAGCCCCAGCCCTTCACTTTCTCCTGGGAGAGCGAGTGAAGCAGCTGCCAGGGGAGAGCGCTCATCTCCGGCTGCTCGGCCTCCCGTGTGCTCCCTCAAGCAGGCTCCCACGGAAGGGACGAGCGGTCCTCAGAGCGGCCGGAGGCTCAGCCCTGGGGACCAGAGCCGAGAAGCCCATTACTGCTGCAGATCTCAGCCTCGTCTCCCAGTGTAGCTCTCAGCAATAAGAAGACGCTGACATTTGCACCCCCAGGGTAGACTTCTTGGTCTATTCTCAGTGATTTCAAATCTAGGTTAGTTTATACCTGCACAATGTTAGGCACGTACCATTCCTTCAGTCACATCACTGAGACCTCAGTTTAATCGATGCTTCTTTTGACAGACATTGCCAAAGAAAAGCAAATTCCTCCCCTACTGTAATGCATGGATGCTTTCCTGCCTAAACTCACTGTGAGAGCCAAGGCTTGAGGCTTCTCTGCCAGGAAGAGACACTAAACTGATAGACATGAGAATTTACTTAAAATGGATGCACAAAAGATAATCTGTAGTCATTCTACAGCTCAGCCATTTGGCTGTTTGCTATAATGTGGCAGGAACTGTATTATCAGAATTCTGTTACCCTTCTCTCTCTTCCTTCCCTACCAATTCACTCTTATCCACCCTCGACCCAATAATCCATTCATTTCTTCCCTCCTTTAAAATGCTAGTTTTCTTTATCCTACCCCTAGTAGCCCCAACTTCAGAACTTCTGGACATATACTGGATCAAGGGCAGCCATTCCTCAAGACTGGGGAATATCGGGAAGATGGTCTGTGTAAGATGGGGCATTTCTCTTTTTCCTATTATTTTTTGATAAAGACAGATGTGCCAGTTTGTTCTACTGGGTAGGCAGTCACTTTTCAGAGTTGATGTTTGGGAGCTTCTTATATGATACTCTACGCTGTTACAAAAAACGGTCTTTTGACCACAAGTCATAGAAAAGAATTTTGCACTTCAGAGTCTGCTTTTTTATGCCCCTCTCATTCCATCCCAACAGATATATTACCCTTTGGGTTTTGCATAGATGAAAGAGGTGATAGGCATCCTGGCACATTATATCATTGAAAGTAATACTTATTCTCAGAATGAATATGTAAATTGCACATGTCGCCGTCTGTGTGAGGCCCTGCACCTGGTATGGAATGGAACATGGCATTGTCACAGTATGATTCAGTGGCTTTTACCAAGCAGGGGAATGTCAGAAGCTGTGATGCATTTTGCTGCTGTGATGTTAACTACAGACACAGATAGAGTGCTCATTAAAAAAAAAAAATAATATATATATATATATATATGCCCTTTTTTTGAATAGAGCCCTGGGTAATTACCCTGACTATTGTTCTATGAGAAAGTCCCATTTACAACCCTTCATCAATTTTAAGATCTGGACATGAAAAATCACCAGCATTAAGTAGTTAAGGCAATTTGCTTTCCAAATGAAGAAAGGCCAAAAAATAATAATGCAGGAAAAAAAAAATCTCTATTCTTGTGTTGCCCATGTTGACAGCCAAAGCTCACCTCGAATAAAGGCTCCTGGGCAGGAATTTTTCTGACCGTACCTTCTTCCTAAATAGAGCCCAAGGGCAATGTGCTCAGGGTCTGCTTGCTACTATCAGCACTAGGAGGACCTGTGGGTCTGCATGGAGAGCCCCCGGTGAAGGGTGGCCGCCTGGCAGGCACAGATGCTTCTGGCTGCCCTGCCCTGGGGGCTGGGCTTGGTGTTCTGAGGAAAAGCTACAGAAACATTGCTCACCTTGAGAAGCAAGCTCTCAGGGCGGGGTCCGTGTTCCTCCAAGTTGCCACAGAACATGAAATAGGTTATGAGTTGTGCCATTCGGTATGGAGTAAAATGGGAAATCATTGAACTACTTACCCCCAAATGGAAAAATAAAATGAATACAAAAGAAAAGGCAAAAAAATCACCACAAAACAGATGGCTCCCAAATTTTTACTTACATTGAGTGAGGATTCCGGTTAAGGCATTTTTAAAATTCTCCTTGGCTTCCTCCATCTCCTGCTCATGGGTGGCTTTCTCATTCATTAGCCGGCGGACGTGGCTGTTGGCCGACTGCACCATGGAGTAGAACTGGTTTGCGGAACGGCGATTCACTTCCCCGCGCTCAATCCAGGACAGGAGCACTGTGATGGCCTCTGAAAACTTGCTGTCATCTGGAAATGCAAAAACAAGTGCAATCATGGCAAGCAGAGAAAACAAGCTTTACTTGGCTTCCTCGCCTAAGACAGTGTGGTCCAGCCAAATGGAGACATTTTCAGAAGTTGACACAATAGCTTTTCTCAGACTGACTGCTCTATCAGCAGTTAGTTTCTCCTCTACCTCCCGGGCACCATCGAACCACCCAGAAACAGAGGGGGGTCAACCTGTCATCTATCAACCTGATGAGCTCAATTTTAGAAGATTGGTTCTGGGCATCCTGTGTAATACGGTACAATCTCATTCCTCCCCCAAACTATGATTTCTCCTTCCTAAGACTGGCTTGAAAAACTGCTATAAACCTACTTGGTCTCCACTTGATTCTTTATTCTTCTATCCAAAATATACAGTGATACTAGTTTTCTGACTTAGAGTCAGCTGAGTTAGTGACAAAATATGGATGACAGATTAAATTGCTTTGAATTAAATTACTTTGAAACTAGTTGTAAGAGATTATTCCAAATTCCAGGAGTGGGGATAAGTCAATTCTTACTCTATTGCAGTCCACAACTGATTTCATTGCAGGTTTAATACATATTTGATTAGGCTAAAAAAGAGACTATTTCCTTGTTTTCAACAAAAGAGGACCTTTTCCCTGGGGTGGTCTGTGTGTGGTCTGGGAGGCTACTGGAAATCTTTTTCAACCTGATATGAGGTGAGTGTATAGGAGGTGGGGGTGGGGCTGGAAAGGGCAATGAAGTTCCACCTGTAAATAAGTGATAAAGTTAATTTCAAAGAAAACAAGTACACTTGCTTGTTTGAGAACAGTTACTGGAGGAGACCTGTGTTGTATGGCTTAGAGGTGGAGGAAAAGCAAGTTTTCAGGTAATTCAGTTAATTAGAACGGGAAGTTGTACTTTGTTACAACATTAATCGATCCTACTGTTGAAGGCTCACTGCATATTTCCCAGGTACACTTGAGGGGAGATGTCTTTCATTTGTATTTTTCTAGCCCTGGAAAATGTGATTTAAGAAAAATACCATACATGATTCAAATAAACTAGGTAGAGTCTGAATTCTAAAACTTAGAAGTAAAATTAGGGTAGATGATTCTGATTCATGTGCATTTACTTGACAAATACCAAGCGCCTCCTATGCCCCCTCCATTGCAGGAACATTAGAGAAACAGATATGCATTGTCTCCATATATTCATATTCTTTCTCTCTCTCTCTCTCTCTCTCTCTCTCTCTCTCTCTCTCTCTCTCCACTCTCTTCTCTCTCTTTTTCCAGATAAATGGATAAAAGATGATTTATATTTTACTCACCAGGCATGTCTAAATCAACCCTTGTTGGTACTATTTCACAAATCAGATAAAACCTTCATTTGTGAAGCACTTTGTGAATTTTATAGAGTGCTGTAGAAATATCATTAGTGCTGTTAAAAATAAGATAACAGGACCAAAATGGAGTCACTTATGCTAAGCCCCACATCACCAAACTGATACTTAATTACAGTTCCAGCTCTTCCAGAAATGGAATCTTAAACCAGTCAATCAGGAGTCACCCCACAGGCACTAGTTAGGTGATCTGCTTGATAAACCCCCAACATCCCTAAAGCGAATTAACCTTGTCATAAACTAACCAACCCGCTTTTCTTTTTTTAAATATATAACAGTACAACTTCCCTGATCCCTGCTCCCTTCTGCTTATAAACAGAGTTCCTTTCAGTCATCTAGATTAGATGCTGCCTGATTCAAACAGATTTTTGCTCAAACAAGCTTAAAAAAATTATATGCTTCAATTTACTTCTCAACAACTTTTCTCCCAGAAGCTCCTCTCCCAGATCAGGATACAACTTCAATGCTGTGGTTGTTTCTTGACCAATGGGTACGCTCACTGAGGCAGGATTACTTGGCCTAACTCGGTGCATGTGGGGTGTGGTCTGCCTTTTCCAGGAGGGACAGCAGTTGGTACCAGAGGGACTGCCCACTTGCGAGCAGCCCTAGTACAGAGGTGCTGTCCATCAGCCTCCATTCCAGGCCTTCTCCTGCAGGAGATCCAGGCCTTTTTATCTGTGCACCTCCAGACCTTGCTCTTTCACCAGAGGAGATAACCAGCAGGGCAATGACCACAGGGCACCCTATAAGGGTAAGATTTGACTTTCCCTGAAGTCACAGGCAACACACACATGTGCTGAGTGTCATAGCTAGCTTATGCAATTTTGTTAACTCTGGAATTTCAGTGTGAGTTCAACCCTCTGTGAACTCCAGCTGTAGTTGTTTCTTATCTCATTTCATGGACTGGAGCGGCTTGTATAAGATAAAATCCATCACACAACTTAACATTACGTTCAGCCCATGTAGAAGCCCATAATTTAGCATTATGTTTCTGAGAGGCCCACTGCGACCGTTACAGTCAGAATAAATTTTGACTCCTTTGCACTCTCTACCTCTCTCCCTGCCAATATATGTTAGGAGAATGGACCTCCAAAAAGACAGCAGAGATAAACCTAACGCCTATAAGAAATCTTATTTTTTTCACTCTTATAACAGCAAAAGAAGAACAAAGACTTCATGTACCATTTTCCTCCTTTACGGTGACTGTCGGCTCTATAGAACATAAAGAGAAAAATCCTCAATGCTTTGGCTACTGAGCCTACAAAGACAGAGTGCGCGAGCTCTGCCTTCCCATCTTTCTCTCTATGGTACACTGGCACTTTTCCCCTCTCTTGCTGTGGTCACTCAGTTCATAAATACTAGGAAGAACACATGTAAATTTAAAAAGTGCGTGCTTGCTCAAATGGTCTAAAAACTACATTTTACTGTTCTTCATTCCGAGGCCTAAAGAACAAGTTCACCAGCAGATTACAGTTACTTGATATTTTTCTGAAAGAGAAATGGCACTCTTAGGATTAAGCAACTGAAAACTGCCATTGAAAAGGTAAGGAGGCAGGGCCTCCCCGGTGGCGCAGCGGTTGAGCGCTGCACTGTGGAGTGTCAGCAGCGCGTGATGCGAGTTCGACGTCCAGCCGGGGAGAATCCCACATGGTGCGGCAGGCCTCTCCTGCCTCGCCTGCTGCTCCCCTCAGCAGTGTATTTCTGATCTGCCTGTTCTGCTCCCCACTCTGTCTCTGGTGAACCCTCTCGCCGCCCCACGCCTCTGGCCTGTACCCCAGCTTGTATGTATAGATAAATAAATCTTAAAAAAAAAAAAAAAGAAAAGGTAAGGTAAGGAGGCAGAAGACATCCCAGCATTTTAACCAGTAGTGGGCAGTTCCATGAGCTTAAAAGACATGCATGGTTCCGAAAACTCCCAACTTCATTCTCATTTTTGAACTTTCTGAACTGCCAGGCTGATGTATGATCATCAACTAATATTCAAAACACATGTAAAAACACTAGTGAAGGTACGATTGGTAAGTCTGGTCACAATCTTTTGCCATGGAGCAGTGACTGTATATTGACCAAGACAGAGAGAGCAACTCTCTCTGAGTGGCTACTGGAGTGTATAGGGAGGGGTCATTTTCAACAGTCAACTGCAAATTCAATTTTGTATTAAGTGGACAGATCACTGAGAAAACAGAAAACAATACAAACTAATTTAAACGGGATTTAGATTACAGCATTATTAAAGCTATTCATGTGGAAAGAAATTAACACTGGTCATAAAAATCACATCAAAGACACACTTAATAGAAATTCCAAGTACCTTCCGTGAACAGTTACGCATAGCTTTGAACAAGGCTGCAGTTGAGAAGTTTGAATGTGCAGTTGTGCTTCTCTCACAGTCCGAATTGGGAACACTTGGGGACATTGAGTGGCAATGGACCATTTGCTCATTAAAAGCTGCCCAGTGTTTAAATCAGGGTCTTCCCCAAGTCACCAGGTCCCTGGTGTATGCTTCCAGTCCTCCCTGGATTTGCATTTTCCTCTTCATCTCTGACCCCTTTGTCATATTCCTCTTTGCTCAACACAGTGGCTGTGACTTCTGCTTTGCAGTCGTCCTAGGGCCCCTCACATTCCTAGTCCACCTCCCTAGCTGTCACCCTCCCCTCCTGATTTGGCCTCAGACCCTTTCAGAAAGGAAGCTTTCCTGTAATCGTGAGATGAAGTGGGTATCGCTTTGCTTCATTTTCACAATTCCCTTCATGCCTGACCTTTAAAGTGTCAGGGGCTTGGTATAATAATAATTACTAGTTTATGGGTCTGTCTCCAGGCTTGAGGGACTAACATGAGAATAAAACTTCCAAAACGTATTTCAATCTCGAGATTGAAAATGTGTGTTTTTGCTTTGTCTTTCTATTTCATGTCATTCCACTTCAATGGATTTGGAGTGATTAGTATTCAAAAGCTACCAAGTCAACGCTCCATGGTTGTGAAACATCAGTTGATATTAGGAACTCTAATTTTCATATTGAGGAGTATTTTCACATTGTCTAGTAGAGATAAATATCCCCGTGGTACTTCAGCTTGCTGGTCCTTTTATCCTCTAGGTCATTATGGGCAAAGAAAGTTGAGTGATATCAGATAATCACATGGAGACAGAGCCTTCTACGGTGATTTATCAAATGACTCAAATGGTTTCACTTATAACAGGACTATAGGGAGGCCGAGTGGGAGAGAGACACTCAGCGATGGGAGGGGAGGGGGGGAGGGGAGGATAAGGGCACAAAACGGAAGAGAGGAGAATACAGGGGACCATGGAGATGGATCTCAGGTGAATTGGTGGTGGGCTGCCCAAGGGGAATACAAAATGTAAAAGACATAAATAACAATAAAAAAAAAAAACTTTTTTGAAGGCATTTTTATTCTGGGGCGGTAATAACCATTTTTAGCTTTGTGAGGAACAAATACCATTGTAATGATTATCCTAACTCAAAGTCACTACCTTGACATTCATGCCCATCTCATTTTGTTTCTCCTTAGTTGAGATGTTAACTTCTCTCCCTCTCACTTTCTCCCATGTTCATCGCACACCTGACACATATCAACAGTACGCATTAAAAGTTGTTTTTGGGACAAATCTTTTGCTATTTAAAGATGGCAACCATGAGCCTCATTTGGGTGCTTAACGAAAAGGCAGACTTGCCCTTACTCAGCCCTCCTTACTGAGAAGCTGCATCCTATCGCAGGTGATTCAACACAGGTTTAAAGATTGAGAAGCCCTGGAAAAATCCATTCAGTGAAAGTCAAGGAAGATGGTTCAAAGGTCATCTAAGAAGTAATGAAAATTTGAAATGGAAAGGAGCAGCTGAGATAGTAGTGAACACTGAAAGGATCTGATTTGATTCTTCTGAGTTTATTGAATCTCTGTCCCCAAACCTCCACACCCAATTAAAGAATAGCTGCTTAAACATCTGTTATCCCTATAGGGGTGTCAGGTGGAAAAAGGTGATAATTTAGAACTTGGCATAGAAATTATGGCTGATCCTTTCAACAGAACGCTGGGCATGGATTCGGGGACCCTATCCTAGGAATCCTAGGAATTTTTGATCCTATAGGGGTGGGAAACCGCCTAGGAATATTTGATTCTATAGGGGTGGGAAACTATAGGCTATTTTTCAATCCTGCAGAGATAGAACATAAATTATGGAAAATTGATGATAATGCAAATAATTATTTTCCATCACAATGCAAATGTAATTGTGTCCAGTAGAAAATACAAGTCTGTATAAAGCAAATTATCTTTTGAACCAGTTTTAACATCTTACTTATTTACTCTTTGATGCATTAAATAAAATCACTGGCACATTCATTTTACATGTGTAGACAGTCAGGATTCTACTGCTGTACTTTATCAATCACTGATCTGTAAGCGTCTCAAAGGTAGGGGCCTGTACTACAGTCTCACCTGAATCCCTGGCATGGCCCTAGGCCCTGGGCCGAGCAAGCTGGTATTGGTAAGCATTAACCAAATTGATGTGGAGATAATGAAGAGGGAAAGGAATCAAGCTAGTGAGTACAGCAAGTACTCTAGTCAAGTTCTTTCATTCACCATTGTTAATATAACACTGCCATGAAAAACTACATAAATTCCCAGCCAAGGCCACTATGTATGGTGTCTGCACAATCTCTCCATGTCTGCATGGATTTTCTCTGGGTATTCCAGTTCCTTCCACATCTCAAAAAGATCAGGTTCATTTGCATGTCTACATTGTTTAATCTGAGTGTGTATGGGTGTGGGTATTGGGTCTTTATGTAGAAGTTTGATAATGTTTTTTGTGACCATAAATATACTGTAAGAACATAACTCACATTTATATCAATTAGTCTGTGATTGGTTTAGCTATACTTTGTTCTGCTATAAGTCTCAGTATCCAAGAACCTACTGAAGACATTAAGTGAGGACACATTGTACTTTTTCCTTGCCCTTTGTGTAAGACAAAGCTCTAGCCCTGAATTACAGAAAAACAGGTGACGAAAAGATTGGCCATGGTCACTGAATATGAACTAAGGTGGGTTGTAGTACCCTTACTTAGGCTGGTCTGCAAAGGAGCAATAGGAGGGGAGATTCCATGTTTGAACAAAACGTCTTGAAAATGGAGGGAAGTGTGGAAGGCACACTTCTAGAACACTCTTTCCCAAAACATAGGGACACAAACATACACACGCGCGCAAGCACACACACACACACACACACACAGTAAATAGTGCGTCTGTAAATCAGTGGTTACTGATTTGACTTCAATGATAGCTGGAAATAGTTGCTAATGTATAACTGCATGTTGATTCAAGAATCATGGGCATTTCAGGATGGCCAAAGCATTGCTAGTATCACATTCTCCAAATTTCACTGTGTCCCAAACATTAGACATCATTTTCCAGCTACCCAATCATCAAAAGGGGTGATATGTTACTACCCTCCAGATTACAGAGCGCATGAAGCCTTTACAGGTGGTTAATGCTCTCCTCTTTCCCACCACAATCTCTCCAACTACTTAGTAACTACAAAAATGAGAAAACTGGGGGGAGAGCAATGTGAAAACGCCATGGTTTGGGCTCAGGCAAAATGATTCTAAATGAAATGCCCTATCTTGCCTCTGTCAAGGTCAATTATGTCCAAGGAAGTAATTTTCAAAGAGGTTCCCGTACTTCACATTTTCCTTGCCCTAAGAAGGAAGACTGGCTTTTAGCTAATGGAACTTCCACTTGGCTCATAACATTATTGATTTTTACTTTCTTGAAACCATAAGTATTGACAACCACCTCAGAGAAATCCTGGCACCATTTCCACCCTCTCTCCCCCTGGCAGGCTGACATTGGGCCATTCTGTATGCAAATAAGAGTCTAGTCCTCTGGAAATTATGAATACTAATTCCAGGTGGACTGAATTCTTGATAACACATCAGGGAATCTCAAGGACACTGCTCACAAAGCTTTGTAAAAACCTCACCTGATGCAGACAGAAACTCTTCATTTTATCATATCATAAAAGTTTATGTGAAGCTTTCCAAAGAGGGACTAGAACACAAAAACTTTTAAATGTTCTTGCCAGAACAAATCACCAGTGAATTTGGATATAATCTCTTCTTGCTGTCTAATCAATCTCTTCCTTCCACAGTCCAAACACAGGGTTCCTCCAGGGGTGGATGGTCTGTGTTAGACACACTGAAATTCATTATCTCATCTGCCTGGTGCTACTGTTTCCAATAAAGTGTAATTATGGTGTTATTGAGCTCCTCACTTTCTCAAAGCCATGCTATAAACTTTGGGTCTGTGAGAAGTTACTTCCCAGTCAGTCTTCATTAAGTTGAATTGTCTCAGAACAATGTCTGTTTAATCAGCAGGGTGCCCACTAATTTTCTTTTTCAGAATTTGTATTAGTGTAAGACACCGATGTGCCACGCCTTACACACTGCACTATTACAACTCAATGTTTCCTCTGACTTCAGGAGGCCCAGTGGCCGTTGAATGGGGTCACCTGGTGCCAAAAGATCCTCCCTTTCTCATGCCATAAGTGCCCAGTTGGGAGGGAGATGCTTATCTCTCCTGGGGAGAGCACCCCACACTTCTATGCATGGTAGGGGGAAGTACAGTAGGTCCTCAAATAACATCTTTTCATTCAATGTCATTTTGGGTTATAAAGTTGATGAGAAAGGAAACAATCCTAGTTGTTGAAATGCCATTATACAAAGACCAGCTTTCGTTATACATCACTTACAGTTGCAATTTCCAGGAACCTATCAGTGTTGTTAAGTGGTGCTGAGTGAGGTTAATGGTGTTGAGTGGGGGCTTACTGTGCAGGGTGCTTTGTAACTGCTTCTATCATTCAAGAAACCTGAGTTATGTGAGGCAGGGGCTCCTGTGTTGTTTTTCTTCCCTCAGTGGGCCAAGGATATGGTCAAGAGTTCAACAAATACTGTGGGACGACCGGAATAATGGTTAAGGTCACATCACTTCCCTATACTTCTGGTCATGTTTGGTAGTATTCCTGGCTAGAAATGCAATATGGTCATAGATCCAAACAACTAAGGAAAAGAAAAAGGAATTTACTGAGCATCTGCTATGTGCATAGTTTTTTGCACTGTGCAGGATAAGGAAGGTGTTGTGGGTGATAATAAAGACTTGGCTTGTACAGATTTTCCTGGATAAAGTTGATTTTCAAATGGAAAATTGTATTTGTGATACTCCTTCTGACTTATTTCACTTAGCATAATCCCCTCCAGTTTCATTCATATAGTCATAAACGGTAAGATACAGGATGATTTCTCTCAGATATGGAATACAGGGAATAAAACAAAGGAACAGAAAAAACTAAACCAAAATAAACCCTAGAAATCTCACTGTAGGAGCAGAGGGGAAAGGAGAGCAAAGCAGGGAGAGGCCCGATGGACTACGGTAGAGGATTATGGGTGCCTGGGTGTGGGTGTGGTGTCGTAACAAACATCTGCAAGAG
This sequence comes from Scalopus aquaticus, assembly GCA_004024925.1. Lineage (NCBI taxonomy): Eukaryota > Metazoa > Chordata > Mammalia > Eulipotyphla > Talpidae > Scalopus > Scalopus aquaticus. The sequence goes on along the minus strand of PVIJ01004209.1, from coordinate 99,006 downwards.
GCATGAACCTCTGCATCATAGACAGAGTTGTAAAGCAACATTACTTCAATAAATATTAATAGAATTAAAAAGGAAGAATACTGTAAGAACAAAAAAGCACAATGTAAAATGGGAGAAATGTTTGCAATAAACCTAAGATAGCAAGATTTCTCAGGGAAGAAAAAAAAATCCAATTAGGTATTTTCAGATTACATTTCCATTTCCTTTCTGACCTGAGCTTCTTTACTTTTGGTCTTGAATACACTTTATATCCCCACATCAGTGAAGTCATCTTCAGGAAACAGTTTCCTTGCCTCCTCCTGTCTGGCTTTGTAGTGTTATAAGGAGCATGGAGTGGATTTCCTCTCCGAGGCAGCCAATTTCCTAAGCAATTAAATGCTGTTTATATTCCAAACTCTGTGCTTGGGTGGAAATTGTCAAGCTTGATATTACCTGACTGTTGCTTAAGATGTGTCCCCTGCTAGTTCATTCTACTGTAACTGCGATCTATTAAAATTTCCAATCTGTTCTCTCCTAAGGGATCACACAGTACTTGGCAAAGGTGCAGCTTCTAAAATCTGCAAATTATACTCATCTATATAAACATATACCTTTGAAATGGCAACGCTTGCAAACTCCTTTACCCAACTGACATCCCAGCCCTCTATCCTTTATCAGGAAAGGCGATGCCACACCACGCACAGACAACTCTGTACTCACTTCTTACTGACAACATAGTGTAGGTGCCGATCTTATGAAATCCCTCCACGAGCTCACAGAACTAGGGTGCTAGTTCTTGTCACTTCCAGGTTTGGACACAACCGATAGCAATTTGGTCTATGTAGCTTATAAGTAGAAACTAGAGAATGCTCTGGATATTAAAGAAAAAAATTGTTCCAAAATGAACATTTCTCGTTGAGAATGCTGCTTTTCATTCTGGCCACTCCTTATGGCTTCTAGTCTGAATGGGAAAGTGAGATGATGCATTTTATTATGCCTTTTATTCAAAGGAGTGAGACAGGTGTTGACAGCTGTAAGCCCCCCTTCTCGGACACCAAGCATGTCCTTGCACCGGCAAGAAGCACCCCATGGCTCCTACGGGGCATTCCAGTGACAACTGCAGCTGACTGGGGGTTCCCGAGGCATGAAATAGGGGGAAGGGCTATAAAAAGAACACTTATTTTTTAAAAAATCTTTTGTAAAGCATAGAGCATCAACTTCCTCCCTACTTGAAATAGGTTTTGGGCAGCTTTTCGTGTATTTCCTTTAAGAAAAACATACACTCTGTTTATACATGCCAGCAACACGCTAGCTACTCAAAAAATCTCTCTAAGATCTACTGGCTGCTCTATTGCTTCTGGAATAAAAACCCCAATCCAGCGGCAGCCTCCAGAGCGCCACCCTCTGGCCCCAGACTGCATTTCCACCTCCACCTTGCTCTGTGAAGGTAACTGCTGCCATTGTTCTCTGAGAAATTCCTCTCTGCTTCCTTGGTCCTGATCCCTAGGGCTCTCGCCTGGCACTAAGTCTTTATGCCCCTTCTGGGGAAAAAAGTCTTGTTTATCCTGCAAAGTTCAAATTTTGTCTCCTCTGTGAAGATGATCTTGACACCTCCATCAACACTATTAGAGAAAGACAAATACTGGGTGATTTTCACTTATATGTGGACTATAAAGAGACAAAGCAAATGAACAAATAAAACCAAAACAGGGGCCTCCCTGGTGGCACAGCGGTTGAGTGCTGCGCTGTGGAGCTGTCGGCAGCTCGCAATGCGAGTTTGAAGCCCAGCCGGGAAGGATCCCACATGGTGCGGCGGACCTCTCCTGTTTCTCCCGCTGCTCCCCTCAGCAGTGTATTTCTGGTCTGCCTGTTCTGCTCCCCACTCTGTCTCTGGTGAGCCCCCTCTCTGGCCCGCGCCTCTGGCCTGTACCCCAGCTTGTATAAATAAATCTTTAAAAAAAATAATAAAAAAAAGATAAATAAAACCAAAACAGTACCCTGGATTTTGACTGCAGAACTGAGGTAACCATACGGGAGGGACCGGGTGGAAGCAAAGGGGGTAGAGAATCCAGTGGAACATGGTGGAGGATTATTGCTATTTTGGTGGTGGTGGACATGGTGTGGTAACATACAGTTGAAGAGGTATGAACCTATGCGCCTAAATTATATATCCTACTTACAAACAGACATTACCTCAATTTAAAAAGATAACATTATAAAAATAAGATAATCAAGAATTTTAAAAATAGATTAAAAACATTTTTATCATTATGTTTACACACACACACACACACACACACACACACACACACACACACACACACACACATTATTCATTCTTGTCCCTGAGTCTCCAAAGCATGTTGCTCACACCTGGAGAGTAGGGCTGTTTAATCTCAGACACCTAAGTATGGCCAGTAGCTGTGACCTATATTCTCTCATTCAATCCCAATGCCCCCTACGACTAGAGGAGAGTTTGAATGTCATTTGCCTGAGGAATGCACAGAGGTTGCTTGGTGACATGACTTTGATCACTGAGGGAACAGAATTGAAACATCAATCCCTGGCCCCTCCCCAGTATCACAGCAGTGCCTCCCCATCCCCCACCGCCTCCGCAGGTGCCACGGTGGAAAACTCAGCAAAAGCGAACAGCAAACATTGAGGAAATGAAACCAACTCCTTCCTCTTCCTAATGACCCCGCAGGTGAGTCCCTTCAAGGCCTTCTTTGAAGACAGGGATCCTACTCTGCACATCCCTTCTCCGGGGCCCCGAGCAGTTCCTGGCACGTTAAAACAGGGTGTTACAGACGCAACAGAGCTGGAGCAACGCTAGAACCAGCCCCCCAGGTCCAGGACTGGAGGGTCCAGGCTCGCCTAGCCCCTTCACCGCGGATCAGAAGACAGCACCCCGCTTTCGTGCTGGTGCTAGTGATTCCTCTGGCCTCTTTGTGGGAGTTCCGACCAGCGACAGCACAAGCATTCACGGAGCACACAGTGGGGAGCCTTGGAGCAGGCTGGCTCTGAACCAAGCAGCATGAGGAGGGCCAGGGGTCCCTCCCTGGTGACCCCCACTCCCGTGAAATCAGCCCAGGAGGGGCAAGGGAAACACACAGGCTTCAGGTCTGGGATCACAGTGCTTCTCTTGGCGGGCATGGCCAACGCTGAAGGAAGGAGGAGAACCAGTGCGAGCGGCCTCACCTTTGAGCTTCTCGGCCAGCAGGGTGGCTTCGTGCTCTGAGTAGTGCATGATGGCGGGCGGGGAGGGGGGCCGCAGCCGGTCCTCCTCCAGCTTGCGCCGGTGCCGCTCCTCCCGGGCGCGCATCCTCTGCTTGCACTCCCATTCGTAGAAGTCATCCCTGGCCTGGGCGAAGTCCACGTGAAGGCGGCCGGAATCCTTTTTGTCTGTGCTAGACCCTAACCGCATCCTGTAACCTGCAATCAATGGAAAGTCTGGTGATACCACGAGGTCACAACTGCAAAGGCACAGCTGGCCCAGGCCCTCTGTGTGGACAAAGCAAGCTATCGCTTATCTCTCTGCTCTTACAGGGGCAACCTTCTCCCAGGAGATGGGCAGCAGTTTTCCTTCACTCCAGTAATCTGAAGGCACTGCCCAGCAATCCACTGTTACCAAGAGGATAATGAAGAATGGGACTCTCTCTCCTATACCACCTTTGTCCCTCTGCCTTTCAGGAAGCTCAGAGATAAATATGGCAAGTAGCAGTTTTTCCCTCTACCTTTTCATGTCCTGATTTTATATTTTTAGTTAACCCTAACTCCCATTACATAAGAGCTCTTAAATTCTTTTCTAGAAAGAGGTGGATTGTGTGTGTGGAAGGGGGGGAGGGTGTGTGTGTGTGTGTGTGTGTGTGTGTGTGTGTGTGTGTGTGTAACTAAAGACTATCTATGATACTTAGAAAGATTTACAAAGTAAATTCCACGATATCTCCCTCCCAGGCTACAGCTTTTTTCCCCTGGAAAAAGCTACTGTTTGAGTCTCTCTCAGCAGCTGCAAAAGCCACAATTACCAAGGCAATTTTGCAATGCTGTTTTATTTCCACTTATCCTCTGGGGCACATAGGAGAATATTTTACCGTCAATCAAGAGGCCTCACCACTGCCTTCCTTACAGCCCTGCAGCACCTCATCTGGCACGCAGCACCACATAAATGGTCCACGCAATCTTTGAAGGCCACAGAAGCCCATGCGGGAACTCAGAACTAGACCGAAAAAAATGGGTGTGGAAATCTTTGGGGGGTTTCCTACGAGACCCAATTTATCAAGATTATGAGTAGAGACCTGATCTGAGAAATCGACGCGAACAGAACTGAAACCGAACTTCAAACGAAGAAGACTGGACTTTGATGTTGCTCTTCACGTTGGGGGACTCAGATTTTAAAAACCTGAGTTCAGGTCCCAGAATGATCACAGCTATCAGGGGCTGCCAGAGGTGGGAGCGGAATAAGCACTTGTGTGAATTTCTGTGGGAGATTTGCAAATGAGACCCCTCTGTGAAATGAGGGGCACGTGCTGATGATCAAGATCTCCTGGTAGATTTCAACAGATTATCTTATCATTTTGGCTTGAAGCTCTGCTGAAAATCCCTGCAGAGGCTGGCTTCTCCCTGGCAGAGCACTTCACACCTTTGAAGAGCTACAAACAGGAAACAGATTTCACATCTGATTCTCCTCACGCTCATCTCCGCCCCTGGTTTCAGTAGTGCCACGTTATCTCGAGACTCAAATACCCAATTGCTGATGGGCAGAATTAATGCTCAAGAAGAGTCTGTCTTGGTTAGGGGCTGTGGATTCTTAACAAGTTGGCAGGCCAGTGGGGTATGTAAACAGGAGCTAAGCAGACGGGAGTGTCTAAGACAGGTCAGCTGTCCAAACTGGCCAAGGAACTTTCATGTCCAGAGCATCACTTTCAGACATTTCTGGTCCCCCAAAGCACTGTCTCTTTCACCAGAACATCCTTAAGGCCTTAAAAGTAACCCTGATGAGGGTGAGTCTATAATACCTTGGCATTCAAATGTGAACATGGGCCTAAAACTAGCAGGCCTTCCAGCTGCGCTTGGGTTGCAGCAGCTCGCTTACAGCCTTTCTTGCTTCCTGCCCGGCCAGGTAACCAGCCTTTCACATCTTTCCAGACTGAAGCGACAGTCGCTCCAAGGCTGTGGACACGGAGTCTGTGAACTCTTGTGCGTGCTGTGGCTGTGCAGGTCTTTGTTGTGGGTTCCTGCTGCTGCAAAGGGGCTGAATAAGGGACCCCGCTGGGAAAAGCATGGCACGGAGGCACATACAAAGGAATCCTTTCATTTGCCTAATTTTGGGTTGTTCATTCTGGCAATATCTTATGGGTTTTCTGTTTGGGTCTAAACATTGTATCATGAGTATTGAAAAGCACTTTTGATCTACTCTAATCCTCTATTTAATCAGGTAGGGTAAAAAAATAGTTTAATTGGTAGAACTGTGATTAGAACCCATGTTCTCAGGGCAGGGTTCCTATGAAACAACAGTCAGTCTTTCCCTTCAGCAGCTTATTGGTGTTGAAAACAACCATTTGGGCCTCTAGTGGTGTAGGAGTTAAGTCTCAGCACTATCAACCCAAAGGCCTGAGTTCGATGCCCAGCCAGGGAGTTAACTCACATATGGCACAGCGGACCTCTCCTGTCTCGCCTCCTGCGCCCCTCAGCAGTATATTTCAGTAGATCTGCCTGTTCTGCTCCTCACTATGTCTCTGGTGAATCCTCTCACACTGCCCACACACCTCTGGCCTGCACCCCAGCTCTTGTATGCATAAATAAATACATAGATCTAAAAACCTCAAACAAACAAAACAATTTACTGAATGGTTCCTGAGTTGCAGGTGCGTAGCTAAGCACTTAATATCCATTATTTTGATTGTTTCCTCATAACAATCCTATAAGGTAGTAGTGTTACTATCTCGATTTTGCAGAGGATAGGAAAGGGGGCTCAGAGAAGTTATCTTGCCCCAGGCACGTGAAACTCAGGGCCATGCACTCAATAGAACCCCCAACTATCCGAAAGATTACTATGATGCTGCAGCTCAAGCATTCGTGAATAGAAATCCATATCTGTTTGGATGTTGTAAAATAGTTTTGCTCCACGACTTGTCTTCTCTTCATTTTGGAATGCTTTCTGATTTTTTTTCTTTGTCAGGTTTTATTGGAATAAGCCTTTTAAAATTCTCCCTATCACCGTCTAGTTCGGGAAAGTTTCTGTGGTGTTGAAATAACCCTAAAGTTTCTGGTGTTTGCAAGAGAATTTCATGGCAATAGGGGTTGATAGCAGCAACTAAGCAAATATGGCATTAATGTTCAGATTTTCTTCCTGTTTTTTACTTACCTCCTCCCATTAGCTGGGCCTCAGGTCTAGAGAGATAAGGTGCACCATGACAAACTGAAGTATGCAGATGGAGAGTGTGAGGGCAGGCAGAGAGTTGAATCTAAAAATACCTCCTTCTAAAGTCAGCTATCAACACCAGACCCCATAATTCTTAGATTTGTACACTAGATTTTGCTCCAACACTCACAGAGTGGAAGGCAGCATTAGGTTTAATTTCAAACACTGGTAAAAAATCTCTAATATAAATTGGCACCAAAGGGGCAAGGGTAGTGGGACAGGCTTAAATAAGTGAACTTAGTTAACTTAAGTTCTATGCACAGGCAATTGGGCAGAGATGTTGGACCTTCCTTCAGGGATCACGACTTATTCTGCAAAGAACTGACCTTGATTTGGTACCCTGGAATGCAGAAAGTAAACCACTTCTGAAAAATTGAAATTATGCGGACAGAGTGTGTATTTTATTCCCCCAGGGAATTACATCGAACATAACAAAGGTCCTCAGTATTTATAATATTGCTTTTTGTCTAATAAGCACTAGGAACATTAGTTAGGAATGCAGTAGCATTCCTAAAGACAGGATGGTGAGGAACTCTTCCTGCAGCGGGGTACATCCCCAGATTTAATGGCCAGCTTCTGGAGGCCAGGAAAAAGGCAGACTTCCTCTCTTTCCAACCCTAAACTGTAAGGATATCACTGTGGATAAACGCAAGAGGAAATAAGCTCATATTAACATCACAAAACACATCAAAACACCTAGAAATCCCCTTATGTAATGCAAAGTACCAGAAAGGTAAATGGCTTTATCAACCATGAACTCCTCTGCAAAGCGAATGTGGCAAAAATTCTTCTTGCTTTTCCGAATAGCTGTGATATCACCACACTGCTCAAAGACTTCTTGAATGATCTCCTCAGTAGCGTTTTCTGGTAATCCTCCGACAAACACAGTCTTACACCCAGGAGGCCGTTCTCTTGTGGAAGGAGGTGGAAGATCTGATAATCACAATAAAACAAAGGGTTTTACCTTTTGTTTATTTGAGTTCTTTTTTCAGGTTCACCTGGCAAAAGCAAAACTTGCAGAGCAACCTTATCCTTTCTATGTCATGATAACTTTCTCTCCCCACGAACCCTGATCTCAGGCTGCCTTGCTTTTCAATTCTCCTTTCCTTCCCTCAACCTCTTTACTTTTTGTGTTCATTTTGCATAGTGGCTATGCTTGTCCATGAGAAAAGAGAAAGCAAATGTTAGCATCATTTCATTTCTCCTTCATAATACAGAAAGCTAGAAAATGGGGGGGGGGCTTCACAAAATACAAAGCACGATGCAATAACAACATGATGAAAAACTGCGGCTTGTTATCTGCTTTGTCTTGTTGCAGGATAATGGAGCGGCAGGCAGAACACGGTGAGAGAACCTGGCGCCGCTGGGCTACTTACATGGCTGGGAAACATCAGGCCTGCAAAAACCACCTTTTCTAGTATTCACCTTTAAATAAGCAAACTATTACATTTGGGGGAGACTGTATAAAAAGATAAAATGTACACTGTCACAACATTTTGCCTAGTTTATATGTAGATTACCAAAGCAATCTCCTGAAAAGTCCACTATAAAAAAGCAACATTGATTAATATGAATTAAAAAAAAAAAAACCCAAGCTGTATAAGCCCATAAACTTAGTATCTGAGGCTAAATTAAAAAAAAAATCTGGTCCATTTATTTCATCAAACGTATGTTTCCTTCAAGCAAATGCAATTTGGCCCAGAAACGCTGAGATGTAGGCTCCCCTCACAATTGTTAACTGCCAAATTAATTCAATTTTTCCATCTAGCAAAACACATTTCAGAGTTTTTCTCCCACATTTGTGAAGATGGATGGAAGTGCTCAAGTTTCACACTCTGTTCTGCAGAAAATGCTAGACTTCACTGCACACAAAAAAATTCTTAACGCTAGAAATATGGCTGCAAATCACACAAGTTGCCTTCCTGGTGTTGATTCAGCTCTGGACAGAAACATGGACACATCCCCATGTACTTGTTCTAATCTAGAGACAGAGGCTCTTTCTGTTGAATGGCTCTTCATTCTCTTTATCTATGTGGAAGAACGTTGTGTCACATCTGAAAATGAAGGCAGCCATGTCATGGACAAGAGAAAAAGAAAGACTTTTAAAATGATGGACAAATATTTCTCACAAATGTCACTTACTTGGGTTTTGAGGGAAAAGAGTACAACTTTTGCAATGGATAATTTCTTTGACCACAGTCACTTCTGTTGGTGGTGGAGGCGGAACTAGCCCCAGACCTGGTATCATTGGGTTAATGGGGGTGATCCCAGTCATCATGTTCAGCCCTGGATCGAAGCCTGGTACACAGATTGAATCTGCAAGTACACAAGATAACATTTGGGTGGAGGAGCTTAAAGCCATTTTTTTAGGTTTTGCTATTTTCTTACAAAGATTATTTGACTCTATGTTTTCTATTTTTTCAGGACTTTCTCCTGGCATAAGACATAGCATAATAGAAAGCTATTCCAGAAGTGTAGAGAAAATAAAAGATGAACTTAAAACTACACAAAAAGGAAATTACATAACTTAAAATATTAACATGGCAGAACAGAACACAGCATATTAAAGTGTAAAACCATACTCCATGAAGCTATACTATTACGGCGAATGTGATTTTCTGTTTCTTAATATCAATGTGCTGTTTACACTGCCTTATGACCCAGATTGTGGGGAGAATATTACTTAACACTGAAGTGCCCTGTGAATCTAACTGTCAACCTGGCTTAATCAAAAGAACCTTCTTTTTCAAGTGACCTAGATTTAGGAAAGTTCAATTTATATCTGCATCCTCTATAATCATGCATTCCAGTCTCACTAACCTATTTCCCCCAGGAAATAAAAAACAAAGTGTGGTTATAATTACCATGGCTGGGTTAGATACATGCAGGCGTAAAATTAGCTATATATACATTTGTGACTTTTATTGGCTAATCATGTTTTTTTCTTATAACTTAATCAACCAATAATTGGCTCACACTTCTGAAATCTTTATGCCTTGAATTAAAAAAAAATCTAAGAAATGGAAGGAAACAAAAAGATGGGTTTTTCAATATAAATACTGAATTTTTTGGTATGATAATGAAGCAAGTGATTACTTACTTATTTATTTTCTTACACCATTGTTCATTTTTGGACACTATTTGATTTCTCCCCTCAGGTATAGTCCCTAGAGTTCTCCACAGCACCTGTGATCCATCACTACGGTCCCTGGTGCTCCTCCTACCCGTGTTTTGACACCTCTCCTTCTCACTCCCCTGCTATAGGCCTCAGATATTTGGTCAGCCAAAGCAAGTAACTTCAAAGGTAATGTGTGAAGATTTTATTTTTAAAAAGTAAGACCTATCTTAGAGCAGGGCCTATTAAAATACTGTCCCAAGTTTATACAAATAGCCAAATAAAGATTCCACTTCTGAGAGCTTTTCTGTTTGCAGAAAAGAACTACAGGTTTTCACTGCTATACAAAAGTAGGATTTGGTAGGATTAGCTAGGTTAATTTGGGGGTCTGGGAATACTATTACCATTCATCTATATGGGAGATTTTTTTGAGCATTCTCAACCCCCCAAAATAATTTACTCAAAAAAGGATGTTCTATTTTCAGTTAGTGGGGGGAAACCTGTACTCTCACTTTATGGTCATAGGGAATTAGAAAAGCAAGTCAGATTGACAAAGACAAATCCTGGATTTTTCTATACCGAAGAACTGAACAAAACAAAATACTGACCACAACTAATGAACATTAATAAATAGTCTGAGGGCTTTGAGGTTAAGTGGGAAGTGGGGAGGGAGAAAGGGAGAGGGAATGTAATGGTTGGCCATGGGAGAAAAGTTTTTAAATATATAGTAACATATAAGGCATACAGTATGAAAACACACACACACACACACACACACACACACACACACACACACACACATAGAGGAAAAAATAAACATCTATTTTGACTATTTCAAAATTTCCACCTAGAGTGTCCAAACTTGAGCATTTACCTAATACAAGTCATTGCTGAACATTATGGTGCCCTTAAAAAAATAGCAAGATGTTGTTTCCTTTTTTTTTTTTTAATATGAGCCATTCTCACTGGTGTAAGGTGGTATCTCATTGTGGTTTTGATTTGCATTTCCCTTATTACAAGTAGGATATGGGGGAAAAAGGAACTCTCCTACACTGCTGGTAGGAATGCAAACTGGTCCATCCACTACAGAAAGCTGTGTGGAGGTTCCTCAAACTACTAAAAATGGAGCTGCCATATGACCCAGCAATTCCATTCTTAGGAATCTACCCAAAGGACACACAAAAAATTAATTCAAAAAGATACCTGCACCCCTATGTTTACTGAAGCACTATTTACAATAGGTAAGAAATGGAAAAACCCAAATGCCCAAAAATAGATGACTAGATCAAGAAGATGTGGTATATATATAGACAATGGAATATTATTCAGCAATCAAAAAAGATAAGCACACCATTGCAGCAACATGGATGGAGCTGGAAGGGATTATGCTCAGTGAAATAAGCCAGAAAGAAAAAGAAAAATATCAGATGGTTTTACTTAGAGGAGGAATGTAGGGGAACCAAATGAGGGATCAGGAAAAAATAATTATAATAAATTAAAAAAATTTACCAGGCACCTATAAATCAGAGACACTCTACAGGGGAAGGGGAGGGAGTGGAAGAGGGATCAAAACACTTGAGAGAAGAGCACAAGAGACTATGGTGATGGTGCACAGGTGAACTGGTGGTGAGAATTACATGGGGGTTACACCTGAGAAAGCAAACATTGTACAAAAAGGAAGAATGATATAAGATATATATAAAATAAATTTTAAAAAAGAAAGAAAAAAATAAGGAGCACACACACACCAAAAAATAGCAAGACGTGTCCTTCTGAGTCAGATTCCAATTGTAAAGGAGAATAGTTTTCAGTACCCTCATCATTGAAATAATATACTGGCTTCCAAGGCAAATATATTAGAAATAGAAATGTTGGCAATGAGAATATTGGCATGCTTATTTGGTTGATCTCATTCTGTATATGAGATACGTCTGTTTCTTTCCTGGCCCGTTCCTCACTATTGTTTGCCAGCACGGTGATTTCAGGCTGAAACTGCTCAAGACTGTAACCCCGAAATGAGAGGCCTGTGAATTATACTAACCAGATGTTTCCCACAAACAGGATGAAGAGCCCCGTGCTTATATCTTCTTTCAGTTGTAACAGACGTCTGTTTTCATTTTGAAGGCCAAATAAATAAACACACCCTCAAAAATGGGGGCAAAAGACACTACTCTTGAGCAGTATTTTAATATATAGCAAGTGTTACTTTGCTTTTTCTGAGATATCAATATGAAGAGTCTATGAGGTTTAATGAAATCTGCATGGTGAGAGCAATAGCTTGAAAGCTCAGAAGGGAATGAACACTAAATTATGTTGGACCTCAAAAGATTGAAGATTCAGGATTTGAGAGGAGGAAGTAGGGAAGGATTAGACTTTTTTTTTTTAATTAGAACCCATTACTTTTTAACAATATATGAACAGATGGAAATTGTTTTCTCAAACTACACAGGAACCTATTATATTCTAATTCATTAAAGAAACTCACAACATTTGAAAGTCTGAGAAAGACGCTTTCCCCGGAAGGCAAAGGTGAAGAAAGAAATAAGCTCTAAAAGTCATATCCCCATCTTGCTTAGAAAGCCTGCCCCTACCAACTACAGAGAAGAGTGAGAAGCTGACTCAGAAACAAGAGGAAGATGGCTTAAATTGCAGCGAGAAAGAATCCAGTGAAGTATGTAGTAGAATTTTCTTGTAGAAACTGTACTTAAACAAGTGCTTCCAGGGACGTAGCTCCCCTCCATGTTGCTGGGTTACTGGCTGCAAGTGCCAGGCAACAAGGTCAAATCCAACAAATGTTTCATTTTGGTTGTCTTTTCCCAGTCAGATAAGATAAAAACAAACCAAAACCCATGGCCCAGTGCTTTGTCAATTAGACAGGCATTTCTCAGAGGAGGGTTGGGTTCTGTTCACATTAGAGGCAGAGTCATTTCTCTCTCCCTCTCCTCCTTTCCCCTTTCACCCCTTCTCCTCCCCATTTCTTTCCCTTCTCCCTCCCCCTCTTCCTTTCTTCTTTCAGTGTTTACTGGGCACATCCTATTGCCAGGATCTAGAGTATCAGAGGTAAACTATGAAGCATGCATTCACTACTTGGGAAAATCACAGGGTTTGAGAATAAAGGGTGGAAACTAGGGCCTCCCTGGTGGCTCAAGGGGTTAAGTCGCAGCACTATGAAGCTGTCCAGAGCCACTGCAGCATGAGTTCGATCCCTGGCCAGGGAGCTTCCCACATGGCACAGCAGACCTCTCCTAGCTTGCCAGCTGCTCCCCTCAGCAGTGTATTTCAGTAGATCTGCGTGTTCTGCTCCCTGCTCTGTCTCTGGTGAATCCTCTCACCACCACCCCTCCCCCAATTCTGGCCTCGACCCCAGCTTGTATGCGTAAATAAATAAATCTTAAAAATAAAAGGTGGGAACCAAAGTTAGAGATTTGGGAAATATGAACTGAGCCTCAAAGGGCTAAAAGTGTTGTCCAGAGAGGCACCTGCCAGCGAGAACCTGAACGACCTGGGAATTCTGAGTAACTGTCCGGGGCTGCTGCACGGTGAGGATGTGACAGTGTGGTCACACATACTGAAGACGCAGGGCAGATCAGAGAGGACTTGCCATTCAGCCTAGCTCTGCCCTATCGTCACTGCACAGGAGCCACCGAAGGTTGGACTGCACTCCGCCGCGTCAGACCCCTGCTGCCTTCCTTCCCTTCTCCTCTGTCTGCTGGCCCTAGCGGTCACTTGCTCCTTTTCTGCCCCTTCCAGCAGATGCTTCAGTAAAGAGTCTCACAGTCCAGGTGAGAACTCGACCCCATTTGAAAGAAAGGCAATGGAGGCCTGTCTCCAGTCAGGGCTGGACAGAATAAGACAACCTGTTGAAGGTGGTGTGGGTGCTGGGCTGGGCTGAGACTGAGTGGGCAGAGGTGAGCTGTCAGTGCCAAGAACATGTCCAGCACCAAAGACAGGGCACAGGATCCTACGAGAACGGTAAGAGGCAGGAAGTGGTGGTCAGGCCAAATGTGAGCACGACGCGCCTGGGCCTAGTCAGCTCTGCTCACAGCAGACACAACTCACACCCAGCAGCCGCACCGGGGGGCTCCACCTGCGGGTCAGGGGGCCTGAATCAACCTGTCTGGGTGGACTCAGCCAGAAGAATTGGGGTTTGGCAACAATACTGTGGGGTCACAGGTCAGGAAATAGCAGGCAATCAGGTAGGTTACCCGAGCTGGGATGCAGGCTGAAGGTTCAGATACCAGAGCAGAGACCTGGGATTTGGGGAAGGAGGCAGGCACCCCAGTTATCGGTCCTGGGGCACACCTTAGAGCCTGACCAGGGTCAAGCGCAGCCGGATGTGGAGTCCAAGAAGTCAGCTCCAATTCCTCTTTCCTCCCACCTGAGGGCAAGACGTGCCAAGTGTTTGGGGACCAGGAGCCAGGACTCTCCTGGAAGAGTCACAGGTTGGAGGAACTCTGAGGAACATGCAGTAGCTCCTGTCTCCAGATGAATTATTGAGTCAAAATAGGATCTATCATTACCCAACAAAGTAAACACACCACAAGGACGCTTTGTTTACCAAGTTTAGGGCGGAGAGAATAATTTCTCAAAATAGTTTCCCATTGCAATCGATAAACTTAGCTCTTCTATGTCAGTTAAATTCATAAGCTATGAAAGTAATGCTTTTTCCATCCCATGTCCTCCTTTTCTCAGATATTGCTAAAAATCATTTTGTGATCAACAAAGAAAAGCAATTTCTAAAAAGGTGACATTGAGGTCAAAGGATCTGGGTGACCCTAAGGCCAACTGATTCTTCAACCTCTCTGGGCTGCAGCGTATTCATCAGTGAGGTGGAACATAAATACCAAGCACAGCCTCCACTCGAGAGTCAGAAAAGACCATTGGTGTGAAAGAAGTACAACGACAAAGTGTTAGCAAGTCTGCAGTCAGACCGATGGGCAGGGCCTCAGTCTCCCACATGCTACAGTGTGACCCCAGGAAATTTAACTAATCTAAGCCCTATTCAAAGTATCTACAAAATGGGGATGATCATATTTAATATTGACTATTCCTGTGAAGATTAAATGGAATTAAAAAATGCTTAACATAGTGTCCAGCACATTGTAAGCACACAATAAATGGTAGCAATTATGTACAACATCAATGATTAATATTTGCATGATACAAAGCATGTCACTAACACTGTCCACGTACACATACACAGGAGCATGTTGATGATGCCCAAGTGTGTCCATGCCACTAACAGTTGAGTGTCTACTAGTTGGAGATGATTTGCTAGGAACTTCCGCTGCAGACACATTCTGAGTCCTTCCTTCATGGAAGTGAGTCTAGTGGCAGGAACAGAAAATGACAAGACAGTGTGATAACTGTTACGAGACATTTAATTAAGAAGTGCGTTGGAAACACAGAGAAGGGAGTATCTCAACCATTTTGGGGTATGGGGTGTCACGGGACTAAAATCCTAGCTCCCCTAATGAATGTGCCCTTACTCAGAAAGAGAGCCTTGCTGATGTAATCAAGTTAAGATCGAGTTAAGCAACTAGGGTGAGCCTTACCTAATTATGACAGGTGTTCTTACAAGAAGAGGAGAGACATAGACAGACACACAGAAAAATCTACATGTAGATGGGGTCAGTGACTGGAGCTATGCAGCTGTAAGCCCCAAGGAGCACTGAGAATTGCTAAGAAAACCTGAAACTAAGAGGAGGGCATGCAACAGTCTTCCCTACCTCTTGCAGGGAGCGTGGCCCTGTCAACACCTTGATTTCCAATCGCTGGCTTCAGAGCTGTGAGAGTAAGTCTATGTTTTAAGCACCCCAGTTGGTGGTACTTTGTCATGGTAGCCCTGAAGAGGGGAGGCTAGAAGGAATCCTGGAGGTGGTAACAGCTGACCTGGTCTTAAAAAGGATGACTTCGCTATATGCACCGGGCATATAAAAAAATTATCCTCTGAACATACTCTTTGGGATTTTAAATACAAAGGTATTTCTAAACGCCCTCCTAGAAGAAATGTTCACTTCCAATCCCCTGGAGGTAGGATTGAGCTTAGATTTTCCATTTGTGAACAACAACAACAACAAAAAAAACCTTGAAGATTGCTACGTATTTGTTGACAACAAATCCAGCACAGAGATTATAAATTAGCATAGTAGTGTACTTTTTAAGGTAAGTGAATGGCCACTAGGAGAATCTTTAAGAAAGTAAAATTGAAAATGTTTTAGTGATCTTTGCAAAGCGATCCAAAGGCGGAGGAGGCATATTTTCTATTTCAACTCAAGATGTGTACCCAAAGTGAGCTTCCAGAGTCCTGCTGTGTACCCTTTATAAACAAAGGCCTCATTCCATCAATAAAACCCTCTGTCTCCTTTGACTGGGGAGGTAGTGCCAGCAGAATGGAGGCATGCTGCTGTGGACAGCTATTTTAAGTACTGTTGACTTGAGTGAGGAGATTTGGGTCCTTGTTTAAAAACATGACACAGCACCGAGTGAGGAGAATTTCAAAACTTCTGACCAAAACTGGTACAGAGAACTAACTGCTCGAAGATGTCTGTCAGATCTTTTCAGCAACCTGCTCATGGAGCATGTTCTCGAAAACCAAATATGTTTTGAGCAAGCAGGAAATAGAAACCCATCAAAGGTTCTGTGAAATTCACTCTACCAGGGCAATTTGAATTTGATGCCAGAGCAGTTTCTGTACAGAGGCCTGAGTCATTACTTTCAGAGCAAGTTGCCCTGTGCTTCCTGAGCCTGCTGAAACACACTCTTCAGACACAGATGAGCCTCAAAGCTGAGGCCTAGAGGTGGAGCCGGCACATGCTGGTCAGGTGGGGAGGGGTTCACTTTGACAAGGAAGCAAAGGATGTGGGACCCTACCAGAGATGACAAAATTTCAAAGCTGAAAGGGGCATAGGCATTTCCCAGTGCTACCTTTTGGACTCAGAGATGACAAAATTGAGGCCCAGAGGGGTTAAGTGACTTGCCCAAAGTGACACAACCAGTTGAGTGGAGCCAGGGTCTTGCTGCTTCACCAGTGCACACTTGAGTTCTCCAACATCTCTCCGCCCCGCCCTCCTTAGTAGATATCTTGTGAGTACACGTTCGCCAGCTCCCAAGATAGCCTGTTTCATTTCCTAATGGCTTTCACAATGGCACATGTATCCCTTTCATGTTGCCTCAGAACCTGGTGGGCTACAGCTAAGTCATTGTCCTGAGTCTATACTCTGGGGCTACTGCAACAGTTCCAAGTCTCTTCACTTGTCAAATCCATATGGAAAGTTCTCAGAAATACCTGTCTTCTCTTACCCAGCTCAGCACCTGCCTCCCC
Source organism: Scalopus aquaticus (assembly GCA_004024925.1). Lineage (NCBI taxonomy): Eukaryota > Metazoa > Chordata > Mammalia > Eulipotyphla > Talpidae > Scalopus > Scalopus aquaticus. The sequence continues at coordinate 82,167 of PVIJ01004209.1, read as the reverse complement.
TTTGCCCTTGTCTAACACCCACGTTTTACTGAGATCTGTGGTTATCCCCCCCAAAAGTCCCAAATAAAGCTTACCAATTTGATTAACAGCACTGTTTACCTCTCTTTTTTATTTTCTATAATTGTATTATTTTTTAAAAGAGGTAACATTGGTTTACGACATTGTATGTGACTGAGTGGTACATGTTCACACCTCTTCAGATGTATGTTAGCACATCACACCTATTACCAAAGCAACCATAGTCTTCCTCCATAGTTCATTACCTTTCCAAATGCTGAACTCTATTTTTTTTACTGAGTTGGTCACTTAAATTAAAAGCAATGGTCATGTGTGGGTGCTGGCTTTGTGCCAGGCCTGGCTGATAGCATCACATCAGCTCATCATACTAGAATTTCTGGCAGTCCTGTCACAGGGTTGACACAAGTCAAATGACCTCATTCAGCTGAAACACATATATCTTGTCTCTGCAGGATGTCGTCATACAACTTTGCAGATGACATTTCCAAATTAAATAAAAGATTCCACAGTTCCTTTCGGGTTTTCCAAAACCCGTCTTCCTAGGTTCTTTTCCGGTTTGGAATTTTCCCTTCCAGGGTCTTGAGAGCTATACAACAGCAAGACGACTCTTTCTTTAAGTTCCTCCCCCTTCTAATTCACCAGCAAATTTCTTCTTGCAGTTCAGACTCAGTCACAGTATGAGAGAAGAGTCTCTTAGACAAATCTACTTAGAAGCTCATGCTAAGTTATTTTCCCTGCTTTGTGGCCTACTGGCAGCCTCTTATTTGTGAGTCTCTTCTGAATTAACTTCATGGCAAACAGTTCACAGCAAGCATCCATCCTACTCCATCCCTACTGGACACCCTCAAATGTTAAGTTACTTTAGGGTTTGCCTATTTCTTCTCATATAGCACAGTTGCTTCCTCTCTGTTCCTAGTTTAGAACTTCTGTAGATAACCATATCCAGTCATCAACCTACCTTTGAAAAATAGGTATGCCATCATCTTTTTTTGTTTCCATTGATGTTTATTTAGGCAGCCATCAGCTCTCATCTGAAGTATCACAAAAGCGTCTTTGTGTGCCTAGAAGCTGTCGCTTCTCTTATCTTCTTCCCTCCTCTCCTGCCCTGCACTCTCCCTTCCCTCCCCCTGCCTTTCTCACATGCCTGGACCTCAGATCAGTCAGTGAAGCCCACAGGAAACCCATGATAATAGGCCCTAATTGGGGCCTCTAAATTACTTCTTTCGAACTTCTTTTCACATCCCTATCTCATTAGGTGATGATTAATTTTCTCTCTGTACAATGTTATGTGACTCTGTACAGCAGGACTGTTACATAATGATAGAGAAAAAAAGAACTGAATAGGCTTGGTGTTCTCTGCTTTGTCCTAACTGACAGGCTCATGACACAGGGGCAGAAAGTAGAGGAGAAAAGATCTTGAATCTTGAGAAATATTTCTGAATCCTCGGTCAAGTGCTCTTTAATTTTTACCTATTTCTGCATATAGCTGTCTTTCTAAGTTGTGGGGACACCCCTAATATATGCTGAAAGACTACATCATTTATACCAAGACATTTCTTCCTGGCATTCAGTGCTTCCCTGCTCTGTAGAACTATTCCCCCTCTTTCAAGTCCAGGGAATAGCCTGGTTCTGTATTGACACCAAGGCAGGGAGCGCAGCGTCATGACAGCAGAGGAGGCGTTTCCCAGCACGTTAATATCTTCATTGGCATCTTCCTTTTAAAGCCTGTGTCTTCCCCAGGCAGTAAGCAGGGGCTAACCTTTTGATTTCATTTATCAACTTTGGTTGCAGTTTACAAAGGTATCTGGGAGGTAGGCAACATCTCATAAATTTAAACAAGAACAAAAGAAAACTTATTTAATATTTAGCTTCAGAGAAAACATTCACATAATATTATTTTAAACAATTTATGTAGGCTTCCATTTAAACTGACTGTTTGAAGGGGTTGAAGCAATACCGAGTTGGCTTCTTTAAATAAGATCAACATGTAGCCGTGGACTTGAAGGGAAAATAGAGTCTATTTTAAAAGCAAACACATTATGAGAGCTCCTAAAGGAAGCTTCAAAACTCTGTGTTGTTTTTAAGTCAGAGCTGAATCTAATGTTAATTTTATTTTCTACTGGACGATGTGGACAAGGACACAGGCGGCCTCCATCACCACCTTACGCCCTGAGTCCAGCACAGTCCACAGCACATGGCACTACTCTTCAAGAACCGTTGGCTCAGTAAATGAAAGAAATTAAAAATTTCACAGAATGTGTAGCGCTCATACTACAGGGATAAGATAATGTAACATTTGGTTGCTCAATTCACAAGACCACTGCCTAAATTCATGTGAGATTTTTGAGCAAATGATATCTGGCATTCTTTATATTGACCTTAGTAACTGAACAATGAGAACCAGGAGGGTTTTTACTAGTTGTTCTTCTTAATATCATTTGAATATGACGATAGTTGCTACTTACATGTCACAGATAATGAGCCTAATAGGCACAGGGAGGGAGCAGATGCTCAAGAACACAGAATGCATGGCCAGAGCTGGTCTCTGAGCACTGGCTAGTACCGCCATCTGTATAACAGGCTCTCTACAGCCCTACATTCAGCTCTGGGCTGACCTGTGTTCTTAAGGAATGAGATGGAGGCAGGAGGCTAAGCACAGTATCATTTAAATCCATGCAAAGTCAATCAGCTTGGGAGCACTTAGAAATTTCAGGACAGAAATGGGCAGCTTTCTATTATGTTACTCTCCTGCCACAGGGGAATACTATATGCTAACTGTGGCATAAGTAAAATGCTATTTAGTGAAAACAAGCTTATAAGCTTATACAAGGCATAAAAATAAAGTCCTAACTCGTCTACTGTCACAACTTTTAAGTAGGAAGCATAAACCATATTCAATAAACACCATCTTCCATTTTATATTACGGTCAATTAAGAGAATGATAAAGATGGAGGAAATAAAGGGAGTGTAGACCACAGGCAGGAATGAGGAAGGAAGGAGTAGAAATAAAATGGCAGATGGAAAAGAAACAAGAAATCAAAGGGAAAGCCAGCAAGGACAAACGGACTGAGAGTGAGTCCTTGGTTCAAAGGCGGCTTGTCCTTCTGCCTAACTGACTAGCCTCTTACACCTCAGTACTTAATAAGTCTACAAAAGGAGGATGAAAAACAATATTTACTTTCATAGGGTTGTTGTGAGCATTAAATGACTTAAATATATAGCAGGTTCAAAAGAGGTTCTGGTAGGCAGTAAGCACACCGTACAAGTTAGCTTTGCTTTCATGATGAATATTACCTATATATTTTTACACAATCCCTACGCATGTGTTACACAGTATCCATGACACAGTCCTTGCTGCTGAGGTGATGGCCTTCCTTTTTAAAAAGGTCTATCTCAATTCTCTTTTGCATTCTAAGTTAATGTTTCATTATCTATTCTAATTTCAAAAAGTCATTCTTCAGGTGAACATCAGTAGGGTTATAGGAAAATAATTGAGGAGGCAGCGCTGTGGAGTTTCCCTACAGGAGAGATTCTCATGCAGTTTAGTATTAGGTAAAAACCTCCTCTCTGCTCCCAAGGACCCGAGCTGTTTTCCTGGAAATGAGAATTACAGAATCCAGAAGTTTCCTCTCTGCTTTTCCTGCCTGGAAGATCAGGTGTTACACCCAAACACACCACTGGGCTTCTTCACTTTTGACATCACTGTTTCCCCCTTACACTTAGTTGTTCCCTTTATAATCCTATTTTATTAATTTAAATGAATATGCCTGTGCTATTACGCTCCTCTCTAGACATTCACTCTTAAAACTTGTTTTTGTGTTATCTTCCTCCACAGTGTCAATCCCTCAATATTAAAAATTCTGCATTAAAAAATATACCTAAGATATTTTTTTCTCAGAGAGTTCAAGGTTAAAAGTAGAGATTATCACCCAAATTTTCATTTGAAATTAATTCTCTTTTGGCTGGTCAGAAATTTAAAAAATGTATTTGTTCTTCATTCAGGACCTAATTCTCATCCTCATTTCCAGGAACATCTAGATTTAAAGAGTTACGAAGCTTTTAAGCAGCAGTTTATTTTCAAAATCCTTTATTAATCATTTATTTAATAAGTTAGTCCACATCACAGCTCTAGTTCCCCCCACCCCTTACAGATGAATAAGGAATGAGGTTTGGAAGACTAAAGACATTTAGCCCACAGCATCCCTGGTGTAGAAATGGAATGGAAGGTGGTCTACACTTCTCTGGTTGTAATGAAAGTCTTGTATGTCTCCAGGGACATACGCGGCAAAAAGAAAGAGCGGGTGTATGATATTTGGGATGTAGTCACCAGTCTACTCAGGTTCCTCATCTGAGATGTGAAGAGTGCCCTACCGATTTCACACTGCTGTTATGGATCGGATGACAAATTATGTGTTGGGTATTTATGTTCCAGCAATTTACAAACAAGCAATCGATACACAAATGTAAATTACACTTAGGATTTTGTATTTCAAGGGCCTCTGGGGCTTCACAATGACACTAAGTGCTTATCTTGTACTGAAAGAGAATTCAGTATATTATTCTGTATGTTATTGGGCTTTGAAGAATATACAGAAGCATGACGAGAGATAAAGGGGAAGAGAGGGAGGGGAGGAGAAACAGTAAGAGGGAGGGTGTGGAAGCATGTGCGTGCACACGTGTGTGCCTGTGGGGTGTGCCTTCATTCTCACTGTAGCAAGGGTCTCAGGAGAGCTGCCATTCTCCATAGCAGGGCCAGTCACTAAGTGTCATAGCTGGAGATACTGAGAAGCTGAGTGGCCTGTTGCCCTAGGTCCCTCTGAGATATTTGTTCATTCACAACTTATTAATCACCTACAAGGTTGCCAGCAATGTGCTAGATGCCAGGAACGCAGAGAAAAGTCAGATCCCTTGCCTCAAGAGCTCAGTAAATGGACAGACACGTGGGCAGAGAGCTGCATTAGGAAGCAGAGGCAGAATTAGGGTGGCACACACAGAACTTAGGCTGTTATCCTGCAAAGAGCCTGACCACACTCTGAATCACAAGCAGCGGTCCTCATCGAGCATCTTCATCTGGCTGAACCATCATTTCCCCAAAAGCCAGCACAGAGCACTTTGTAAATACAAGTTCAAGTTGGAGAGTGGTTGCCCCCGGGGCTGAATCACACTTTCAGTAGCAGTTATTTTTATTGCATTTACCAAATGACTTTTTTTTTAAAGATTTATTTATTTATGCATACAAGCTGGGGTACAGGCCGGAGATGTGGGGGCGGCGAGAAGGTTCACCACAGAGTGGGGAGCAGAACAGGCAGATCAGAAATACACTGCTGAGGGGAGCAGCAGGCGAGGCAGGAGAGGTCTGCCGCACTGTGTGGGAATCTCCCCAGCCGGGCGTTGAACTTGTGTCGCCGCTGCTGACAGCTCCACAGTGCAGTGCTTAACCGCTGTGCCACCAGGGAGGCCCCCCAAATGAGTTTTTGAGGGCAGAGGACTGTCAGGTGTTTTATTTGTCTTTCTTTGTCTCTATTGTAATAGCTCTTTCCCCTCTTCTTCCTACTGCGGATGCTAAGGATTAACAGGCCTCCTTCAGGCTGAGTTTACATCAAAAGTGCCCCCGGCATAAAGGACTGTGGCCACAGAGTACAGATTTGTCAGAGACTCAGGACCAGGGTGAGCTAATCTGTATCTGCTTGTTGCAAGTGAACTAAAAATTTACATTTGCTAGAAAATCCAGAAGAGAAATATTAGCACCCATACCCTTAACAATAATTCTTTTTCTGTAACAAAAACAGATGATTGCTTTGTTTCCCTAAATTCTTGCTAAGTCAGTCAAAAGAATTTGAAAACTTTATCTCAGGCATTGTACCTGCTTCCATCACAGAGTGAAGGCACAGAGAAGTGAAGTGAGCCCTCTCAGTGTAAAATGTTTGTCAAACTATTAGAGCTAAGTTGAGCTAAAATAAAATAGAATAAACTGGGACGATGTATCAATTGTGTGTCTTGGGGTCTTTTCTACTCAACATCTTTACCAGATATCTTCAACAAAGAACTCTATAACGTTCTCATTAAGTGTTGTCATCTGCCAGCACTTGTGCTTATTGTGCATTTAGGTGCCAGGGAAACAAAAAGGCTGAGGACCAGTGTTCAGGTTTCATGCTTCCGGAGGAACAGAAGCATTTTGGATTTCTTGGATTATGAAAGGAAAATCCTATTGGTAAATCCCAATCCCCAAGGATGATGTCAGAGAAATACTCATACCACGTGTCCCTCACATGGCCCACTTTGCCACCATTTGTCGGGACAGAGACAAGAAGGCTAGAGAAGCAGAGGGCCATGAGTCAGGAGGATACAGGTGGACAGACACAGTCAGACACCCTTTTGACAGGATTCAGGGACCTCTCCCCTTTCCCTGCCGCTCCGTGTCTGGTGGGGAGCTGGCTTTGGTCTGGCTCCTCCTATGACCGTGGGTACTAGCTCCCCTTTGGACTGACTTCATACTGGCCTGACGGGAGGTTCTTTAGCAATGGTGACCACTACCCAATTTGCTCCCCCCCACCCCCCACCACACAGTTCTGATTCTTTCAGATCCTTTTACCTATAGACAGAGCTCCGAAGTACAGTCCCGTCTTTTTCTTGGGTGAATTGCCCTCTGAGTAAAAATCAGCTGCTACCAGAACATTGCAGTTGGCCTGGAGGAATCCAAATGGCTCATGGAGGAAGGTTTGCGATTCGAAGGGTTCTCATTACAAAGCATTCTAGTTGTCAGGCAAGATGTTTGGCAACTTCACATACTTTACCCCTCTTAATCTTGACTAAAACAGGAGAGGGGAAATTAAGGAATGGAAGAACTATAGGTCAAGCGGTCAGTGAGGAAGAACAGAGACAAACTGAAACCCAGGTTAATCTCATTGCAAATTTCTTATTGCCTCACAGGACTGTCAGTGACAAAACCATGAATTGGAAAGATTATGGGGTTTGATCACTAAACAGAACTGACCTTTAGTTGCTAAACACCAGGATGACCATATCACTATTTTAGGCCAGCATTTGTTCTATTTGCCCAATGCCCAAGACATGAAAGTGTTAAATACTTGGGTATTATTGTTGTTCTTATCAAATTGAAACATTTGGCAAATATAACAAATGTTTCACTTCTTCAAAGAAATAGAGCAAATAGTACTGAAATATATATGGAACCACACAGGAGCCCAAATTGCCAAAGCAGAGCTGACAAAAATGAAGAATGGCGGTATCACGTTGCCAGACTTCAAACTATGCTACAAAGCAACAGTAATAACAACAATATGGCATTAGAACAGAAAATAGACACATAGACTAATGGAATAGACTTGAGAGCTGAGAAATAAGTCCACACTTAAATGGACTGTTAATCTACCACAAAGGAGCCAAGAGTATACAATGGAGAAAGGAAAAGTCTTTTAACAAATGGTATTGGGAAAACTGTATAGCCACATGCAAAACAATGAAGCTAGACCAATATCTCATACCATACACACAGAAAATTAACTCAAAATGGATTAAAGACTTGGGTGTGAGACCAGAAACCATAAAATACATGGAAGAAAACACAGGGCAAGCACTCCACCACGGTGGTTTCAGGGATGCCTTTTGGGACTTGACTCCAACAGCAAGGGAAATGAAGGTAAAAATGAACAAGTTTATGTACATTGAATGAAACTATTATCAAAGCAAAAAGATGCCCTACCTCTTGGAAGAAATCATTTTCACATCATACATTTGACAAGGGGCTTATATCCAAGATCTACAAAGAACTCAGACAACTCATCAAAAAGAAAACAAAAAATCCCAATTAAAGCATGTGCAGAATACCTGAATAGTCACTTCTCCGAAGAAGATAAGGAAATGACCAACAGGGACATGAAAAAATGCTCATCATCCAAGAAATGCAAATCAAAACCACAATGAGATACCATCTCGCCCCTGTGAGAATGGCTATACAAAAAAAGACCAGAAAAAACAAACAAACAAACAAACAAGTATTGGAAAGGGTGTGGAGAAAAAGGACCCTCATACACTGGCAGTGGGAATGTAGACTAGTCTGGAACTATGGTATACCCATGTGGATGCTTCTCAACATTAAAAACAGAACTACCATATGATCCAACAATTCCACTCCTAGGTATCTACCCAGGAAAAGTACTCATTTAAAGGGATATGCACCCTTATGTTCCTTGGAGCACTATTTACAATAGCTAAGTAATGAAAACAACCAAGTACTCAATGACACATAAGTGGATTAAGACAATGTGGTATATATACACAATGGGGTGTGTATATATATACACACAGCAGTGTATCCACACACACACACACACACACACACTGGAATGATACTCAGTGATTAAAAAAAAAGATGAAATCTCATCATCTACAACAACATGGGTGGGACGGAGAGGATTAAGTGTAACCGAAATAAGTCATGAGGAGAAAGATGAATAACGGATGGATTTCACTCACAGGTGTAATATAGAAAAACAAAATAAAGAAATAGACAAAACCAAACCAAAACAAACTCTAGATATCTGACTGCAGAAATGAGGTTATCAGAATGGGAGGGCAGGGAGTGGTGAGAGGGGTGGGGGTCCTGGTGGAATATAGTGCAGGATTGTGGGTTTGTTGGTGATGGGTGCGGTGTGGTACATGCCTATGAGGAGGTGTGAACCTTTACTTTTGACTCATACATGGCTCTGTATATCAATGTTAACTCAATCAAAAGCAATATAGTTAAAAAATAATTCTTAAGTTTACATGTGTCAACATTGTATCATACAATTTAAATATGTATAGTTTATTGCATGTCAGTTGTATTCATTAAATCTATAAGACATTCTTTAGGTCATCTGTAAGCACCATCACAATGAACCAAGTTGAATCTAGCCAAAACCTTGATCTGAATGAAGGAATGCATTATATGCTGTTCTTGCTGATAGCAACATAAAGATGTCAAGTATGCGTACATAATGCTCTTGAGTGTCCCAACGAGAGATACTTCGTAGTTTCTAATTTAAAATAACACAATCTACTATTATGCCAAGTCTACAGTCTTACATGTCAACAGGCAACATATTGGGGACTATAGATGAACTGAGACAAATTTGTCATGAAAATGGGTACAGATCGCAAAAGGTTTTGAAAATTGTAGACGATTTGGTGGGGTGGGATTAATTCTCACCCTCAATTCAATCCAAGAGAGAAAAAGTTTCCTAAGTAACATAAAATCTTGCAGGGTTTTAGGTCTCACTCTATATTTGAATTTACTCCACAGAAATGCTTCTCCCAACTTGTTAAATTTGAAGACTTCTCCTTGGAGCTATGAGCAGAATAAGAAAAACACAGATGGCTCAACCTCACTGTAATAATGATTCAAGGCGAGCAAAGCCTAAGCTGTTTGTATTTCAGATTAAAATAGACTTGAGAGAAACATTGTTATCTGGGGTGCTAAAATGAATATTAAGACAAAGCTAGTTTAGATATTGCTAATATTGTAATATTACTATTTTAGGTTTGCAACCCATGGGAAATCCATACATCTTTCTATTGCTTCCTTTAAAATGAGTATTTTAAATAAATTCTACATGCTTAATAAATAACATCTATTTATTTACTCAAAGGCGACAGACCCTATGGTACTCTCAACAAAGGCTTCCCTAGTGGCCTCCTGCTGTTGCTGTTTATAGGGCTGCAATTACAGAAAAGGGTTCTTGGCAAAACAAGAAATGACACCATTATCATCAACAGGAAATCTCCTGGCACTGTGGAGATTCTTTATTGGAAGAAATACAAAGCCAGTTTGTTGTTAGCAGAATGTATGGATTTTGTTTGGCAGTAGCTTTGCTCCTTTCAGAGACCACTTGTGGGTTAATGACATTGATATCTGAGCCTCGCCTTCTCTCCTTCAGGCCATGTTTTCACTCCTTTCTGAGTTACATGTTCCAGAATGTGAAGGCTGCCACCCTGGGGAGGCAGCACTGCAGTAGGTGTGAGACCAAGGCATAAAGGGGCCGGGTCTTCTTGCCCATATCCTGGCCCTGCAGCTGACTCGCCGTGTGACACAGGGCAGGTTTCCCAGCCTCTCTGTGCCTTGGTATGCTTATTTCTAACTTTGAGGTGATAATATTGTCTATTTGATTGGATAAGGACTTAATGAGATAGTAACTCTAAGGTGCTTTGCAGAGTGCCTGGCACAGGCACTGGCTATTATTGACATAGTTTTGCTGCCCCAACAGCAGTTGTGGAGAATGGATGGCCACGGCACCTCTAAGCACAGCAGGAATAAGAGATAGGGGCACTTCCTCTAATGATGCAGCAAAATCAGGAACAGAACCTGATAAGGCCAGTCTATCAAATAATAGTCATCCTAATACCATCAATAATTGAGTGGCTTCTGCATTAAGTGCGGTGCATAAAGAACATCATATACATTATCTTAGCAATTCCTACAACCACCCCAGGAAGATGATAGAACTCCCATTTTCCAGATGTGGAAACTGACAGCCAGAGATGGTAAATAATTTGTCACAGCTCACAAGGCTGGTAAGATAATGTCTGCACAGCACCATCAGGCTCTTGGCTAAGGTTTTTCCGTTACTAGACCATGTGGCTCTTCAAGGCAAAGAGTGACTGTGTGTTCTGAGCAAAGGCATTCGGGAGGAAAACAAATCTGTCAGGAGGCAGAGTTTCCAATGGTGCACACAGTCTTCTGAAATCATTAAAAGAAGGACAGTTTTAAAAACGGCTGGGTGAGACACAGTCTCCTCATATATGTGAACATTCAAAGAACAATCATTGCTGGGTGATCTTTGTGAGTCAGGAGAATGTACTTGAAATGAGAATCAATTTCTTCCTTGGTCCCAGCCTGGTACTGTAATTCGAATGAGGCTCTTCAGTGCTTACTTCCTCAGGGAAGAACATTATGCAGAAAGCACAGAAAAAAGAAATGTGTGGTGGGTTCATCACAATCTCCACTAAGCTTTCCCAGCTTTCTGAGTTGGGGGAAGAGTCTGGCTGAGTGCATTTTTGAATGAGCGTATTTTTATGTATATTTGAAATATCTCATGAGTAAAATTAATTATGTAACTAAAAAAAAATTAACAAGAGAAATTTTTATCTTATAGTAGCAATAAGATCCTAACGGAATATTCTCAAGACTAAAGTTTTGAAAGAATACATAATGATTAATTTTCATATTAACTGACTATTCTACAAAAATAGAGTGAGAAAAATTAAATTTGAACTGTAACTACTGAAAGTGTTTACACCATAACATGACAAACCAAGGGACAAAATTCCTAATATACAAAGAATCTTAAGTCAAAAAGAAAAAAATGGTACTTCAATTGTAAACAAGCAGAATTCATAAGAGAAAAAAAGATGTGGTCAGTTAAAATCTGAAAATGTTCAAATTAAAGCAAGATAATTTTCATCCATTTCTTAGCAAAGATTTAAAATATACCCAAAGCATCTAAAGAACACTTACTGACAGGAGAAATCTCTTCCTCTTTTTGGAAAGGAAAAGTGATACAACTATCTATTTGGAATGACACCACAGTTTTAGATTTAAACACATTTGTTTATCCATCCATTAGCTGAAAAGCAAGTGGAAGGAAATGCAGTGATATAAGTAACAGTAACTTCTGAGTCCCTCAAATTATAACCTTTCTTCTGTTTTAGCTATTACATAGTCACTTTTTTTTGCAATGAAATTGTGCTGTTAAAACCTTCTGCTGTACATTCTAAATTCCCTTTATTCCTTTAACTCTAACTGTAATGGAAAGTGGATGAAATTGGGATTTGAGATTGATGGGAAATGCATGTCACGCATTCTTCCATCATTACTGAGACTTGCTGATGACGTATAAAATTTCTTTGTAACAAGGTGGTGGTTGTGTTCCCAGAAGGATTATTTCAGATCGGATGGGCAGGCCTATTGGCAATTTTAACTTTACATAATACAGTTTTCAGAAGTAGATGTCTAGTTCAACACAGGCAGACTCTTAATAAAGGAATGAAGAGAATACAAGTTGCAATAATTGCATGTTAACACATCATTATTTTTCCCAAGCAAAAGATGTACTTAATAGTTGTTTCCTATTAAGTAAACCTGTAACTAGGTAAAAAGTTGCTGAAACTACTATAAAAATAATATTATTAATAATAATATTTGGGAAATTTAAAATTTAGAATAAAATTAATTTTAGGTATTATAATATAAGTAGTATAAGAACATGGTATCTTGGTTATTCCATTTGGGAAATGAGCTTGGAAACTTTACTTACTTTAGTAAGTAGACATTCTCCTTAGCTATTCTTTTAAAACAAAAGCAAAAACTAGAGGCCAACGACAAATAAAAGACATTCTACAGGGGAGGGGGAGGAAGAGAGACCAAAAGAGGGGAGAAAAGAGCACAAGGGACTATGGTGATGGTTCACGGTTGAATCGGTGGTGGGTAACCTATGGGGAATACACAGTAATGTGAAGGATATAAATTAAATTAAAAATATATATTAAAAAATAATAAAATGTTCAGAACTGATTTTAACACATTTTATTCTTTGCAGTAGCCTTTGACCACAAGCTTTCAGGTTTCTACCAGGAATGAGAGTTCAAATATCAAAACTTGACCTAGTAACATTAATTACATAAAAAGCTTGTGGAACCCCTTGGAAAAATCAGAATATTAAAAATTAAACTCCGATGAATTTAGAAACAGGAGAAGAAAATCACATGAACATTTGAGAGTCTAATAAAGCTAATGTTTCACTGGTACATTTTTCCCCAATGAAAAAGTGGTATGAATTTCCATTTACAAAATAAATAAGTCAAGGAGATGTAATGTACAGCATGGAGACAATAATCAATGTAATGCAGTATTGCATATTTAAAGGTTGTAAGAAAAAGTGGTAAACTTAGTTGATTATTTTGCAATGTCTATAAATGCCGAATCATTATATTGTACTGCTGAAACTAGAAGTTGTATGCCAGTGATACTTCTTTAAAAAACTAAATGTCCTTTATCTGCCAGGCATTGTTCTAAGAACTAAAGACAAAAATTTGGACAAGACAGATTTGCTCCCTACTCATCTGAAGTTACCTCCTAGTAAGGCTTCATGGAACATAAACACACGATAAAAAAAAGGAGGAAAGGACTGTCAGGTAATGGTAAGTGCCAGTTGCGGGGATGTAACCTGGGGGTGGGAGAAGAGGGAGGAAGCCATTTAGCTGGGCTCTAGAAATGTGACTTTTAATTTGTGCTCCTAGTAATGAGGAGTCAGACTTTTTGTGGAAAGTGGGAAGATCTGGGCCAGGAGATTCTAGGCAGAGGGAATAGATGCAGCGAAGGCCTGAGGGCAAGAACAAGCTTAGTAGGTTCCAGAACTAAAAGGAGGTCAGTGTGGATGGAGCCTGGTTGGCAAGGGATACAGTGAGGCAATGTGTGCCCACCAGCAGGGGACAGATCTTGGAATCTGAACAGTGCTCCCAAGAGCCTCCTCATCCCCACTGTTCAACTGGATAATCACTATCTTTTATGCCTATTGACTTTCTGCTTGAGTGATTATTCAAAAGTGTTTTAAAGTTAAAAGGAAACATCTGAAAGCCTCTGTAATAGTTTTAAATCTATTCTAATTGCTAGAGGATAGATATTTGTATGCATACTCTATACTTACATATATATGATATGTACACATCTGTATTTGTGACCATATAAGCACACTTATGCTTATGAACATATATATTATATAAACACATATACCTATATGTTAATGTATAGATGCATACACAAATCAACACACGCACAGAGGTGCTTTTTGAGCATCTGACAAGGATTCCTATCAGGGAAACAATGGCCTAGAAATGACGTTATGAGAGGTAGAATCGAGCATTTGTCATTTGGAAGTACTTTAAGCTAGAGAGGCAAGTTAGCCACATAGGCGGGTGGTGGCTTATCCTCTGCTAGAGAAGCTCAGTGTGTCAATGAAAGCAGGATTATTAATAAAAGTTACATAGATGACATGAACAGGTATGTTCTGAAAATAGAGGAGTTGGAAAATGCTAACATTCAAGAGTCAAGAACAATGAAGGCTGCCAGGATTAAGCGGTTGGTGTCATGGAAAAAACATACTCTAAAGACAGGGGAAAGTCAACTCACTGTGTGAGTGCTGAAGATATTTTGTTTGAGGAGAAACCACTTTTGCTCACTGAAATAAGCCAGAAAACTGAAGTTCCTAAAACACAAATCAGAATGATATGAAAACAGTAAGGTCTGAAAGTGAAGTCAAATAATAATTTTGGTTGGCTTGTTCAGTGGTCGACAAATGACCTGTGAGAAAAGGGTACAGTGTTTCTTATACTCTATTACCCTTTGGAGTAAAATCTGTTTGACAAGGGACTCAGTTCAAGATGACCGATAGTATTAATTAAGCACCAATGCACAGAGTGGCTGGCACTGTGCTAGGAAGTCTGTTCACAGAGAGTAACAGCTAATATTAAAGAGGGAAGGCGTGACCTGACATGGGGATTGCATCTATTTTACAAAATCCTATCAGCAGAGCAAATAACGAGAACAAATTGACTACCGCTGAGCATCAAGCCATATGGTAGGAGCACTGGTTGCCTGTGGGTAGGTAGCAAAGGGCAGCCGGAGTTGGCCGGGAGCTACCCAGGAAGGCTATTTGAATGAAGTGGAACTTGAGGTGCCCTCAGAGGTGCTGGTAGAATTCAAATAGGTGGAGAGGTAGGGAAGGTATTTCTGAATCATTAACAGCTCAGTGAGAGCAGTTCAATCTGATCCAACTGTGAATCTGGAAATATTACCTACTTATTAACTAGCAGGTGAAAGAACAGAAAACAAACCTCTGGTGTTGCTGCCAGGCTTCCGTCGGGCTGGGGACCACTAGGAGACCCTTTAAATTATAGTTCCTGGGCAGTAAAATGAAGGCTTCATCTTTTGCTTACTAAATTAGCTAAAATAATTTCAATAACACCAGAGTTAGCAAGAATGCTAAAAAAGAGACTATTCAGGCATTTCTGATGAGAGGATAAATTGTAAAAACCTCTGCAAAGTAATTTTGCAATGTCTCAAGAGTAAAAGAAACGACCATATCATCTGTTGACTTGGAAGCTGATTTTAAAATAATATTCCAAGTGGGTAAAAAAATAAAAAATGCAAAGTGCACTATTTTATACTACTTGAAAATTGGAATAGCTCAAAATCTACACCAAGAAAGTCAGAGTATTAGAACTAGATGGGAGAGATAATTTTTTCACCCATGAAGATAGTATTAAAATGACTTCATATATTCACTATTGGGGTGAGTGCAAATGGGTTCAACTGTTACAGAGGACAATTTGACAATATCAAAATTTAATATACATTCCTCTCGGTCAATTCTAGAAACTTAGAGTAGGGAAATTATCAGAGTTAAAATACAGTGGATAAAGGACTTTACTGACCCTGAGGCATCTCCTAATTTCCTTATTTAAATTACATCATACACAATGTATTTGATTCTTGAGAGATAGCAAGACAGATACTGTATAGGCCCTTTTTCTGATGAGGAAGCTGAAAGTCACAGATATTTATCCTTACGAGCCCTAAGAGAAAATGCCTAGTAAATAAAATTTAAATGTTGGGAATTTCATAAGGCTGAACACAGTAACCTTGTTTATACTTTAAAAAAAAAAAACAAAAACAAAAACAAAACCTCTTTGTTTAAGCAGACAATTCCATTTCATGCAGTCAAACCACTAAGATGTGGGGAACTAGTGGCTGGTTTATGTCCTGGGGATAACAGATAACACTGTTCCCAATATATCTGGGGGGGGGGGTGTGGACAGGAGGAAGGAACACAGATGTGGAAGAGGCACAGGCAATAAGAGGAGAGAGAAGTGATTTGTTCATTCTTTGACCTAACGTGTGAAAAAACAATAAAAATAACTTACGTGCAAATATAAGATGCAGTGTGAATACTTAAAAGGAGGTGAGGATTGTGGGAGATCTATTATTCACAAGTATAGCATATACTTGGAGAACAGGTTCAACCATGGAGGTGAGAAATTATTTCACAGCAGGGGAAGTAATAATTCTCATCATTTCTAAAATCCAAGTAGACTTCAATGGGTTTCATAATTACCAATCAATTAACCAAGGTAAACATTTAGAATGAGTTAGAACACAAAGATTTGGAATCAAGGGTTTAGACACATATATAGTCTCCTTCTAAGAGGTTACTCAAAGGGGTGAAGTGGTGGTGCACCTATAGTCATATTCAATAATAACTGCAGTGAACACATATAACAATTGTTCTCTTATTTACCAGGAAAATGTCTGCAACAATCCAATAATCATATAAAAACTTTGGCAAGTACAAGACTGTATCTGTCAATAATGTATGTCATTTTCAATTTTAAAACCCTACCTCATACTGACTCATTATTTGATTCATCTCACTTGATCTTTGTGCTACTGTTCAATCTTTAACCCATCAGTCTGGCTTGTACCCTGACAACTTCACCCAAATGACTTTTGTTAAAGTTACCAATGATCTCCCCCTTGCAGTTCTGTCACTTGATGCCTCCAAAGAAATCAATCCTGTGGTCAATGACATGGCTGAGATGTGTGGCTTTGACCCCATAATGTCCCACATTTCTGTTTTCCTTCGAATTTTCTGACTGCTCATTTCTTCTCTACCCCTTTATTGGCTTAGCTCCTTCTTCCCAAGTTTTCTTCTATAAATGCTGGAAGTTTTCAAAAATCTACCCCTTCACCCCTGTCTCCTATTCTCCTTGGGTCATTTTCTTCATATCCATGGTGCCAATTATGTTCTACATGCTGGCAAACACATCTTTCTGTATGTGCACAAGTCTGGCCAATGTTTCTGTCACTCTAGACTCACATAGACTCACTTTAGACTCACATCTGCCTATTTCACAAAACCACTAGCATTTGTGATGACAATTCACACCTAAGATGTACAAATCCAATGTGTGATTCTTCCCTATATTTGTTCCTCATGTGTTTCTCATTTCATGAAATACTACCACCATTTACCCAGTTGCCCAGTCTAGACACTTGGGATCATCTCTCCAACTTTGCTCCCATGTCCCTTGTTGAAGCCTCACACATCTCTTACCTAGTCTTGTAAGGACCTGCCTTGCTTTCATCCCCACCCCACCCACAAATCCATTCTCTCTTAACTTTCAAATTCAATCATGGAATCCCTCTGCAGAGTGGATGGATGAATGAAAAAAAATGAATGAATAACCTTGACAATAAATAACCTTGATATATTTAAGTCCTAATTCTTTCTCAGGATCAACAGGGTCTCTACCTATCTCTTTCAATTCTTCTCAGTCTCCTCATCCACTAAACTGATTCTCCGGTAGTTCTTCTAGAAGTCAAGCTCCTTCTGCCATTAATGTCCTTTCATGCATGCTTCCTTCCATCTGTCCCAGAGTTGGCTCCTTCTCATCCTTTAGAATCTCAGTTTAAAGTTTATCTCTACAAAGGATTTTTTCTGATTACATGAAGATCTATGATAGATTAACCTCAGTATACTCTATTATTGTAGGATCCTATTATTTCCCTCACAGTAATTAATAGTTTGTAAAATTATACTTTTAATTGGTTCACTTGTTTATTATCAGAGTATGCACTCCAGGGGAACAGAAATAAGTTATTCACAGTGAAAGATGGTTAACAAATATGGAAAGAAAGAAGGAAAAGGAAGGTAAAAAGAAAGGGAGGAAGGAGACTGTCAAGCTATAAAATTAGAAATAGCACAGAAATCCTACAACTGAAGGAAAGAAATACAATATTAATTTTAAAGTCCACTTGTTTTTCTTGAGAACAAAATTTTAGTTTCAATATTTTCTGCACATCTTAGCTCTATTTTCATACACATTAAAAATCATACTTTTGCCTTAAAAGCTATTAAAAGGCTTTTTGGAGATACATTTTAAAGAACTCCCTCCTTTGTTCTTTGCTCTCAGCCCTCTCCCCTGAAAAAGAACTGGTGAGGTTCTGCTGGAGTAGGCTGGATCCCCTATCTTGACCATTTTAAGTTGGAAGCAAGGGGTTTGAGGCAAAAACAGGCACAGCTCTGCAGGTATTTTTGAGATTTTTGCATTAGTCATTATAAATAATTCATATAAAAGAGGTGAACCACAAATAATAAAAGAAAATAATACAATGTATTGTATGTTTTTGAACTGCTCCTGGAAAGAAATTCATTTTCAGCCAGCACACAATGGTACTTCACCCCTGTGACAGGCAGTTGGCTGGAAGTATAAGTAACTGGCAACAGAAACTTATGTTTTCATAGAGCAACCTGCTGTGGGTGCTCAGGCCTAAAACCTAATAAAAGATAATCATAAGTCTTTAAGGAAGGTACTTTTTAATTTCTTCTTTTCAAGTTAGAGAAAAGGAGGGTAAATGGTTTGTACCAGTCTAATAAAAAGAGAGTGGCTAAAAGGGGCAGGAAATCACAGGCAAAAGTTTCCTTTAACACACATTTATAACACCAATACATGATAAATACTATGAGAGGAGAAACAGGGAGCATAGAGATGAATAAAGCATATCTCTTTCCTTTAAGGTGCTTATCATTTCAGCAGAATATATGGACTGGATGAAAGAAAGAAAAGTGCAGGCGGAGGACTATGGTGATGGCTGCACGGGTGAACAGGTGGTGGGTAACTTATGGGGAATACATAATAATGTAAAAGATACGAATAACAAAAATAAATATATATTATATTAAAAAAAAGAAAAAAAAGAACAACAAAAAAAAGAAAAGTGCAGGTGGGTGAATGGATAGATGGATGGACAGATGGATGGACACATGGACCAGATGGATAGAGCATAAGGAAAGGATGAATGCATGAGTATGGTCTTCCATGGAAAAAGCAAGTAACATGAATGAGAAATGAAACAAGGAAGAGTTAAGAAGACTCTGATTATAAATGTGAAGAAATGAACATGCTTCATAAATTTTATGCATATCTCAATTGTCTCCTGAAATATCAATATGGTTTTCTTTTATTTTAATGTATACAAAATTCTTAATAGTGAATGGTGAGAAATGTAGTCTCCTGATTAAGTCTTGTTCTTAAGTGGCTAAGTTAGAGTTTCTGTGCTCCTTTGTGACCAGTGTCAGTCAATGAAAAATACAATGGCACCCCCAAACCTTCGTAACAAGTTTGTCATCAGTCATGAAAGGGAATGGGCAAGAATGCCTCGGGTGTGACTCAGAAATTTATCAAAAATGGAGAAATCAGTCAAGATACATCGATTTGTAGAATTTAACTAGAACCTCTGCAGACTTCTCTCTCCTCATCCGTAAAATAAAAGGGCTGAACGTGATCAGTGTCGGCAGGAAGATTTCTTCCATTTTTACTGGTGATGGCTACTTGGTGTGTTGAGATATTAGGATACAGACTACTCCAATAGGAAGGTCCCGTTAAGTCAACCACATCTGCTCTGAGCATGGAAATAGTATAAAATTGCCACTGTGGTGCAGATCACTAAGGTTTGAGTGAAATACTGTATCTAAAATATCTCTAAAAACTTAAACACTAGATAGTGGTATCAGATACTACTATCTAAAGTGCTTTCTAACTACCAAGTTTTATTTCAACTGAGTGGGTGTCCTCATCTTCCTATATAATGGAAAATATATTATAGTAAATTCTTCACTATCCATATTTCAGTTGCTTTTGTGCCTCAAGTGTTGTTTTCAGGATCTCATTAGCATGACTGGAACAAGCATGGCCTTATTTATTTTTCCTTCTCAAGCATGGAGCCCAAGAGGAGGCCATTTTAAGCAGAACATTCAGTTTGCTCATTCAAAGAGGAAGCCCCTCTCACATAGCCTGTGCAAAGGCACTGCACAGATACTGCATTGGCTCTTTTCCTTGGTTTGAGCATGGCTCAGGAACAGCAAGAACCTTGTCGAGGAGGCAGGGAGAAAATGTACACCTCTGACTTCCTCCTAAACCTATTTTTTACAAAGCTCCTAATTTAAGGAACTGTAAATTTGTAAATCAGATATAGCTACCATGAAGGGCAATTATAAATAAAAGCAAATAAGGCCACTAATTTATGATTTTAGATGGTCTGTACCTAAGTTACTTTATGCATGTTGTACAGTGAGCTACAAAATGCCCTACTCACACTCGTACCCAAGATTGCTTGAGCTGGGCAGCTACATGACTGCTCACTTTCATGTCTACCTGGGGTTACTGGCTACTCAGCAGATTGCCACTGCTAATGCCAAAGGCCCTGACATTGGCAGGAGTATGTCCTTCCGTCTTGCAACATGTTTCTTCAAAGCCTAGAAAGATGGAAGTTCCTTGTCATAGTTCTCCCACCTCACTCACAAGGCTGTATGTGTGATTAACTGCAGGTGCCCTCTGGATCCATTAAGGAACAAATAAGTAACACCATCACTACCAAAAAGATTACCTTAATTATAGAGAGATTCTTCCTGGGTTTCTCTTAAGAGTTACCATCTTGATTTAGTTCCTAGATGCTAGTCACTGTAGCATTGTGCCTAGTGATGACTTATGCTCTTGATTTTTAGGGTTTTCCTAGATCATAAAATTTCAGAGCTTTAAGGGAGCCTGGACACCCTTCCTTGACAGAGGGGCAGAGCAAGTTCCTCAAAATCTGTGCAACTGGTCACTTAGTCACCATGTGAGAAAGCAGGGAGGAGGAATCCTGCATCTCTTGAGGCAAGGGCCTCACAGCTTGGCATTCTGCTTCTCCATGATGCTGACTGGCTTTTCTGTGCCTTCGAGCCCCTTCCTCTTTCTCTGGTCAGTCAGGGCCTGCTTCACACTGGGTTTCTCCCCTTGCCTCTACAGAGCCTCCGGCCTGCTCCACCCCTGGCCCAGGCCCAGCAAGGATGACATAGAGATCCAGATAAGGATGACATCATTATCTTCCTCTATCATTTTCCTAAATTGCTTTTTCCCTACCCATGACTAAGCAGTATTTTCTCACAGCTGGGGATGAACAAATTCAAAAAGATGTTCTCAAATAACATGGTTTCCAAGAGAGGGGTCACTAGGTTTTGAAAATATGAAATGAGCATATGAGTGATTGCACAGCTCGTAAAAATGTCTCTGGTTAGAACCTCATCAGCAATGATTCACTCTGTTTGAGGGTCCCCTGCAGAGATTTTAGTCACCTCACATTAGGGTGTTGAGGCCTATTTTTCCTGCAGAGATGGAATAAATGGCTAGGAGCATTAACTGATAGAGGTCACAAAAGTTCCAACCACTGAAGTGAGGAAAATTTCTTTAAAGGTGCCCTTGTGGCCAGAAAGACTTGGTGAACTTGAAGACAATAGTATTTCTCCTTCCTCCAAGGGATAACGTGTCTGTTTGCCCTACGGACATTGACTTTCAGAAGTGAAGTTTCAAGGTCAACGCTGTGTCTTCTATAATAACGAAGCAAATACAGTTTATTATAGTTCAAGGGTGGCTGTCCTGATGCCCAAGACATCTTCTTTTAAAAATGAAAAACAATTAATGATATTATACTCACTATAATACTTCTGAAGCCAGAATAAAACTGGGGAAGGTTGACAAACCTGCTGGAATAAGTTCTTGGAAGTTTGGCTTCCAGAGAATGGAATGGGCTGCCATGGGAGGCGGGAAGGGACGACCGAATTCTGCGCCGTGTGGAAAAAGTCAGAGGTTTATGAGAGAGGAGAGAACAGCTTCCGCGGGGGAGAGGCTCTCCAGCGAGGTACCCGAGAAATGCTTTTTCATGATGCCTTGTAGATCTTGTTCTTCATGGGCTTCTGGCTTCTGACTGCGTCAGACCCTGCTGGGGTCTGCTTGCAGGCATCAGTTGGGGTCGCCTGCCAGCGGAAATCTACCAGTCCTTCTCTTACTGTATTTCTCACATTTAAGTCATATATTGCATCTGTACCCATATTTTAGGTACTTTTTGGTTCAGCTACTTTTCCCAAAAAAATTTTAGTTGTAAAATTGTATTGGAGTTAAGACCACAAAAATGTTGCAGCAGAGAAGCTCCCCTACCCATTTCCAGGCCAAATGGGATACTTTTTTTTTTGCTTTCCACCAACCCAGTCTCAAAAGTGCTTCCAGGAGTCATTTCTCAAATTTATAGCTGCAGTTACCTGGGCCTCATGTTTCAGAAGGTCTGAAATATGCCCTGGAATTTACTTCCCAGAGAATGTTGACAAAGGTGAATCATGGAAAATAGCCCATGGAGTGACACCACAACAGTACAGTCACAGCTGTGCCGGGCGTGTGGGCGCCGCCGCGTGGCCAGCACAGAACGGCTGTCTTTGCTCCCAGTGTAGAGCAGGAGAAAAGTCAGGACAAGAGAATCGTTTTCCATAGGAGCCAAGTCTTATTTTTTCGTCTCTTAGAATAGGGAGTCATCCAAGGTCATTCTTCCTTCTTTCCCCTCCATATACTGCTCTCGAACAAAGGCCAGGGAACTGTCATGCAATGTGTCCCAATGTGTCCCAATCCTCATAGCACCAGTTCTGGAAACTGCAACCATTCTTTGATGCTGGTATTAATCTCCCTTTTTAGACAACTCAGTTAAATAACGTGCCTGAGGTTACATAGCTCAGGGAAAGAGCCTGACTCAAACCCAAGACCTTATGCTCTAAAGCCACTATCTGCCTCTTGCAGAGCTATTCCTCAATTTCTAAAGATGAAAGTACTTCTAAATCATACACAATGTTGTGAATTAATGTTACCACAATAAAAAAAAAATCACTGATTTTTTTTCTTGGGCCTCCCTGGTGGCCTAGCATTAATTCTCAGGGCTATCACTACTAGGGCCTGAGTTCAATCCTGCCAGGGAGCTAATCCACAGGGCACAGTAGACCTCTCCTGTCCCGGCCGCTGCTCCCCTCAGCAGCATATTTCAGTAAATCCATCTGTTCTGCTCCCCAGTCTGTCTCTGGTGACCTCCTGCACTCTGACCTATAACCCAGTTCTTCTATGCCAAAAAAAATAAAATAAAATAAAATAAAAAATTCTTTTTTTTGCAAATGCCATGAAAAGGGCCTCTATTCATTGCTGTTCATCATTTGATGCCACTTTACATTCCACATCTTCTGACAGACCCTTCCTAACATCTGCTCACCCTCATCAGCTCCTTCCAGCCGGGGCCCTTTTACTTTCCCTTACTATCAGGCCTCACCCTTGTTCACTTCTGTACCCCCAGTCTTGCAGGAGCGTGTGGTCCAACTCCATAATTACTCTTCTTTAAATGTGCCTGACCTCACACGCCAGTCACCAGGCGAATCTCAGCTTAGAGGAGGCTCGCCCTCCTCACCTGTGCCTGCCTGCTGGGAAAACACCGCACTGCTGGAGGAAACCTGGTGGATCCTCGAGTTCATCACCACTCTGAGCTCCCATAGGTAGCCCTTCTGGCACCTGGGGGCTGCCCACAGGGTTCTCCCTTCTCCTTCACCTTTCCATTCCTCATCTGCCCACTTAACCTCAGCAGATGACTTTGCTGTCTCGCACTTGTGAGAAAAGAGAATCCTTCAGTCAGAAACTCCGTTTACCTAGGTTACCAAATTGACAAGGCCACCTTCTCTGGATCCTGTCTTTCCCAGAGAGTGAATATTTTAAGTTGATTCACGTCCATCTAATTTGTGTTAATCACTAAAAAAATCAGTTTCTTTTTTTCTTTGGGAGAGATTTTTTAAAATTTATTTTTAGACTAACACATGCATACTCTCCCCATATTCATTATCATTTTGTGGCTATTATCATAAACTGGATAATGACCATAACCAGTCATTATCAGAGACCACACCCACCCTGGTCTTATTCATAGTGGTCTGCTTTACAGCACTAAGTTATTCCTAATTAAACTTTACTACACATTCTAGATTACTGGACCCCAAGTCCCAATTCCTAAAAGGCTTAACAGAAATCTTCAGATTGATGAACAATAAAAAAGATAAGCACAAAAATTAAATCATTAATATCTTTTTAATTTCAATGTATACAAAAATTTTCTAGGATTACCAGGCCATCTCCTCCTCTCACCCCAAATGTATTTCTACCTAAGGTGATTTTTTTTTTAATTGAAGTGGAAGGATTGGGCTTGCCTGAGACAAAAACTTTTATAAGAGGTTTTGCTTTAGTCACTTTCTCTCAAATCCTGATAAAGAAGAAACATTTGCAGGGGCAAACCTGGATTTCAGTTTCAGCACTGTCTCCTTCTACCTGGGTAACTTGAGGTTAATGTCAGTCAAAGCTCAGTTTCCTCATCAATGTAATGGGGTTAGTAATACATATTTAGCTAGCAGAACACTAAATGAAGCAAAATATTTAGAGTACTTGGTACATATTAAGTGCTCAATAATTTCTAGAGTTCTATCCTTTTTAACATTCTTAATAAAGTCTCACATCAGAGCCTCAGAGTCACACTGGTTACGTCCCCAGGACACACACACACACACACACACACACACACACACACACACACACATCTTTTTAAGATGTCATGGGGAAGTAACTATCTAACTATGATTAAAGACAAAAAAGCTCCACTTTCTAATACTCTAAGGACCAGGTATATAAGTGACTTTTCCAAAACAATTGCACCACTTTAATTATTTACATAAGTGATTCAAATCACAATTCATTCAACTATGTAGTTATTGGGCATCCAACTCTGTGTTTGATGATAGTGGAAATACAAAGGTGAATTAGATACGGTTCATGTTCACATAAATGTACAGTCCTGCACAGTCTACTGGATAATTGATGGTCTAATTATGTACGTGTACAACGTGATGTGTCTATAACTCAAAAACAATGTGACACATGTTAAATGACAAGGCTGCAGAATAGAAAAGTAAATAAAAAGAAACAAGATAATAGAAGAGGAAGCAGTCACAATGCAATTATTCCATATAAGCAAATAAAACGCTTTGACAGTAACTCAAAATAAAAACCCAATATACAGTTACCTGTGGGCTTGGTTCTGTACACAAACATATGCACATTTATATGAAGAAAGGAACACACAGGCTAATTTTAATATAGAAATTTAAATGTTCGGTTTTCGTTTTTTTTTTTTTCTTGTTCATAGCTGTATCAGATTGTCTACTAAGGCGACAGCACACTATTTTCTATTATAAGATGCAAACATTTCCCTTCAGCCTGTGGTACTGTGAAGGATGCCAAAGCTTCTCTATCCCAAGGGAAGAGAAGAAAATCAAGAAAATTAGAGTTTGTGTGTTTGTGACATAGATACAAACAGACATGTTGCATATTTGTATACATTATGTATATGCTTAATATATTATAGCTATACATACGTAACTACACATACAACTATTCCAAAATATTTTCTGTAGTTTTAGTCTAGGGGGTAAGAAAGTGTCCAGCATAGTTCCAAAGGCTAGCTGAGCAGTGCACCTTTCAGAGTATGACCAACCAAATAAAGACTGAGATAATCAAGAGATGGAAATGAGTATAAATTTTAAAAAAATTGTGGTATACACAGGAAGAAAAAACCCACGTGTTGATAAATCAGAAGTCAGCCTAAAAAGCAAGTGAATTTACAAAGCAGGAAAACTTATGTTCTCCATTCCATCGAAGAGAAAAATGACAATATTTCAAATGACTACATTATGTTATGCAAGCATTTGAAAAGGAGTTTCATTTTGCAATGTCTCTAGCCAACAAGGATATAGGCTCTTGTCACTGGTGGAGAATTATTTGAGGACAAGTCTTGGTTTGTTTGAAGCAATGTCAATAACCTGATAGAGTATACAGTATAGGCAGAAGCAAATATTTTTTGGCAACAATTTTCTACAAAGTCTCTTACCTTTAGAAATCCTGTTGCCACACATATCAGAGACCTGGCACTGGGGTGAACCTCCAGGAGCGGGTGTGTTCCCAGCACTGCCCGCAAAGCTAGTGTGTAGCATGTGCTCAATACTCTGCACCCACACAGACCGGGCTACATGTCTATCTCATCGACCTCTGGGGTACCCAGCAGTCTTTCAGAGGTACATCAGGCTCCTCTCTTGTCACTCTTCAGTCCAGCCCCCATAAAACAACTTTGGTGATTCTATTTTTTAAAAAAACATGGGTCAGTGGCCCCTTCCTTGCTTAAAATCTGTCAATAGCTTGTATATGGAATGAAATCTCGACTCCCTACTTTGGCAGGCATATCTGGCCTGAGTCAGGGCTTTCCAGAGGTGTGTGAATACCAACCTGCCAATCCCACCTCCTCCTACCTCTTGCGAGTCAAGCTCTTGTCACCTCAGGTCTTTGCACAGGGTATTTTCTACTTTTAGAATTTTTTCATCTCCCCAAATTCCCTGTTTCTTCCTGTTTTTCCCTTCTGCTCCCTGGATAACTCTAACTTATCCTGGGTCCAAGCCAGGAGGTCCAAGCCTAAATATTACTGCTTTGGAGGAGTGTTTTCTGAGTTTCCCTCCTCTGCCTCCAGGAGAGGTTAGATTCCCCCATCCCTCCTTTATAACATCTCACAATTACAATTAAATAATCATTTGCACAGTTACTAGGATAACATCTGCTTCCTTAGAAATATGTATGCTCTACAGAACCATGTTCTCTTTGTAGTGCAGATTGATGATTCTCTAGTGTCCTGTAAAAGATGCTGTATATTTTTGAACCTTCAGTAATATTGTGGTGAATGAATGAATGTACCATCTTAAAGTCCTGGGGAGAAAAGGGTAAATAACTGTGAAAAGTGTAACAGAACTGTCAAGAATACTTGAAATCAGGTACATAAATTGTGAAATATAAATCAAGGTCCTATTTGTTTTCTGACACTTGATAATGAGAAATATTTCAACAAGATGGAAAATGAAACAAAAGAGGACTCTGATTATCAACTTTTAGAGAACTCAAGTACTACCCACCCCATGAGCTGTCCTTTTAATCATGCCTGTGTCAGAGTGTCACCATTAATATCTCAAGTGACTAAAAAAGGAAGTTTGCTGGTTTGAGTATTATTTCCATTTTAAAAACAAATGTGTGGAATAACATATCAGCTGAAGGTCCATCTGGGTGTCTCTGAGAGCTGATAAGATATTTTAAACACAGACTGCTAGATTTTATATATATATAGATAGATATTATATACATAAAATCTCTGGGCACTTCTCTCATCAAAACATGGAGCCCAGCAATGGACAGGAATCTAGTGGGTCAAAACTGGAAATAGATGGTGGAAAGAACTGGAGATACCACTGGAGGTTAGGCTAACACGTGAGTGAGTAGGTAGTTGAAGGCCTATTTCTAATTTCACAGCATAAGCCGCGGCTGGAGCAGAAAGCCTCCCGGGCCCCCGTCAGTGGGCATCCCGGTGGCTGCCAAAGTGACATCTCCAACCACCCTTCCCTCGGGATCTCTGAACCCTTAAATCTGACCACACAATGCGTGTTTCCTTTAAACGGGTTCTTCAAATTCAACACTCCCAGAAAGAAACTGCCGTCTCTCCTCACTCTTCTTAAATTCCAGGCTTCCCCACCTCTGAACTGACCCCAGCACTTACATAATTCCACAGCTAGAAACCCGGAAGTCCCTGGACTCCACTCCACCTCCATTCTATGCAGACTCTGTCAACACTTCCTGCTGTTTCTAAGGCTGAATGTCTCCCGCATCCCTTCACTCCTCACGTCTCCACTGCCAGGCCTGTTGTGCCATCAATATTGAGGTACGTGGCTAACTGCTGCAGCCTTCATCTGATCTTCTCGCCCACAACCTTTCCGCACTCCCGTTTGTTCTCTACAGGATTACAGGGGAGCTCTGTAAAATTACAACTCTAATCGTACTACTCCCGCTTAACACTCTTCTGTGACATCCTATCGTACCCTTTATCTGCTAGTAGCAAGACCACTTATCATGTTGATTTGTATTTACTTATTTACTCCTCTCTTTCTCCCACTGGGCTCTGAAAACATGAGCGCTGGGTCTGTGTCTTGCATGTCCAGTATTCAGCACCATGCCTGGCTCAATAAATCCCAGTGAAAAGAGTGATGCTTCAGGAGATGAAAGAATGTAGTAGATGCCTCTTCAAATCTGGGCATGTTAAAGAGGATAAAGGTGTTCCCAGTATGATTAAACAACTCAAGAAGGAAGCTAGAGAAAAGTATTCTGAGGAAACAGAGAAGAATTAAAATGAGTAGAAGCATCAGCGAATGGAAGAGAGGAGTGAAGAGGACAGAGAGCGGGCTGCAAACTGTCTCGGCCTCCCTCTGGGTGGCGGAACAGATGTGATAGAGAGCTCAGGGCTTCTGAAGATGAAACAGCAAGGAATGAGCCAAGGGACCACTACGAGTGTTCTTAGACACTTGGAAGGGTCAAGAGCACCTTTATTGATTCCAAGTGAAGCCCTGATTAGGCGTGTGGCACTATCATCAATCACATAGCCTTCCACAGTTAACAGGGAGGTGTACTGCTTTTTTGGGAAATGAATTTGAAATACAACAAATGCTATGCTAAGAAACATAGGATAGAACATATATGACAAATTACAGTCAATAATAGCTGAGGAGAGACTGCTGATATTATGACTAAAAACTTCAAAAGGGTTTAGAGAAACGCAAGGTAGACTCTCATGGTCAGAGAATACCCAAGAAGCATTACCAGTCTCCATGCGGGCCTGGGCAAGAAACTTAAAACACAGGGACACAGCTGCTGCTTTTCAGCTCTTCCAGTTGATGATTATAACTTTGGAAAAGAAACTGGTTTATATAGGAAGGGAGCAGCTGGTCACACAGATGGTGTCCAAACACACAATCTGATATTCTGGGTTCTGGCTAAAGGTCCCAGAGGTGGGGGCTCCTGGAAAGTGACAACATATATCACGGAAAACAAGGAAGAAGCTTGCAGGCAACACCTGAGTACAAGAAAACTATTTTGAAATCTGAGATTGGGGAATGATACTGCTCAGTGAAAATACAAGCAAAATTGTGAACTACTTCACAGGAAGGAGATCACCTAAGGCATGGAAGATGGACCACAGTGGAAAAGGATTTCCAAAGTGAAAGGAGAGATGTAGTTTAGATCATTATGCTAGTGTCTCAAGTGGTGCTAATATTTATTTTAAGGTTAACTTAAGTTTGGGGAACCCTACTTACTAGACACCACTCTTTGAGATTGCACCTCACACATTAGCATAGGAAGACTGAGGAAAACCACAAAGAAAGCAGCTACTAAGTTAAAATTAGCATTTGTCTTGGCAGTAAGGCCACATACAAACTCACATCATGTCCACTTTACTTAATAACCGTGGGACACTGATGTTCCATGGATGGTTTAGAAAACCTAGACATATACCAGTGCATAACATATTGGTAACAAAAACAAATCAACAACAACAAAATTTTAAAATTCCACAAAGCTAGCAATGGGGGATAAAATAAACATGAAACAGTAACATACGGAGGGAAATATTAGCTCACAGATAAACTAAGACTGTGGAGCATGGGATCAAGGCTGCAGTGTATCAATAGAATGATATATTTTGGACATAAGATCCAGGTGCAGTACTTGGACCTCAAGTTGTACTTCACATGAAGAAGGCCAACAGGAAATCTCATGAAAGTGGGAATGGGTTGGGATGGGGAACACCTGGGTCATGAGAAAAGGGGTGGAAAATGGAAGGGGCAGAATTGTGGGAGCACACAACACACAGGAATGACATGATAGTGATAAGTGATCTGATTTCCTGACAAATTCTTCTGTTAAAATCAGAGGGTATAAAAAATGTGTGCCTTGCTTTGTTGATATTTTTCATTTTTCATAAATGGAAGAAGTTGTAAGGAATAGGATTTAGTGTCAGCTTAATTTTAACAAACATGGGAAGGGTAGTTGGTCATTTAAAAACATTGAAACTTTTGGGAGAAAGCCAAGTGTCATAAAATCCAGCCTACCCATAACCTTTTCAGAGATGTTTTAGAGGAGGTTTTTGAAAGGAAGGTTACACTAAATTATCTTTAAATCCCTGCTGAGACATTAAAGAGTCTCCATATTCTACAGTTACACTGAAGAATCCCAGTAGTAGTCAACATAAAAGCTGAGAGAGAAGCAACATTCTGTGGCTCTTCTGACTATATTGAAAAGAAACAAACAGCAGTACACATTGGGCACAGTAAAAAGAGCACGCAATTCTGCATATGAATATAATATAGAGGTATCACAGTTAAAACAATGTGGTGCTATAATAAAAATTGATCAGTAACATAAAGTATATTCTTCAGAAATAGATTAAAAGTATCTAACAATTGAACTGCTAATAAGAGAAGTAAATCAATGGAGGCATTAAAAATTGGTAATATAATCAACTTCTGGAGTGCACAAAACCGCTGTGTATTTAGAAATGGAACAAGAACTCAGAAAAGGTAAACAAACCTGTTTTTTAAAAAAGAACATTAAAGGCAAAAAATAGCCTGGGGATTTTTTTTTTCCAGGAAGTATGAACTTCAAAGATTACACTGCTAAACAATTAATGACCAAATACAAACCAAAAATAAAAAAATCACCAAGTTGATGGGTGAGGTGTGGTAACATACATCTGAAAAAGTGGGAATCTATTTTCCAAAGTTATACACAGTATTGTGAATCAATGTTATTTTAATAAAAATATTAAAACAATCCCCCCAAAACCCTATCTGATAAATGGATAAAGTACAAAAGGAATCTATTTACTAAAGAGAAAATCTGAACAGGAAATGAAGGGGGAAGAGGAAATAATTTTAAATGGGGAGTAGTAAAAAAAAAATTAAGGTAAAATAATATGATGCTACCTTTGCATGCCAAATCAGTAAATGTTAAATAGATATACATATTTTGGAAATTAATTGCCCAGTATTTAACAAGAAACTTTATTTCTTTTGACTTACTAATTCTTCATGTAGAAGACTATCCAAAGGAAACAATCCTAGTTGCTAAAAACCTATATGCACAAAAACGTTCATTGTAATCTTATTTGTTAAAAAGAAAAGGGAGAAAGGATGGAGTAAGATAAATATTTGATGAATGCTTACTGTGTACAGGTACTATGCAGCCATTGCATGTAAGTGAGAACATTTAAAAGATAACATTAGAACTCGCAGAAGACCCATGAAATAGATACAATCCTCATTTTACAGAAACAGCAAAATGCTTCTACATGCATAAAGATTTAAGTTCTCAGAAAACAAAAACTTGATTAGCAAGAGTGAAAAAACAGAAACAGCCTAAGTATAAACAACTATAGAGGTTAAACAAATTGGGGAGGATTTTATTCCATGGATTATTTAATTTTTTAATAAAAATACCTATAAAATGGAAAAATGCTTTAGGATAAGAGGTGAACAAAAATGTATAATAAAACATCTTACATTTAATGTGATTACAATATTGCCATAGAAAAAAGACTGGAATATATAAACACTAACCAAATAAAACAAACTTGACCCTGAAATAATGTTCAAAAATGAAGTCATCTGGCAGCCCTGAGAACAAAGCCAAGTGGAGATCAATTGACAGACTCCAGGAAGGATGAAGGAATGCCCAGAAAGACCCTGACAGGCTCGAAAACAGTTTAAGCAGTTTGGCTAGTACAGGAGATAGGGAATGAAATTCAGGGCAGATACGGTAAATCTTATATAACGAGTAGAGCTGTAATTCTTTTCATGGTAAGTTGCTGGGGAAAATCATAAATTGGTCATGGTTAAAATGTCAGAAGACTCAAAATCATAAGAAAAAATAATGAATTATTGAGGTTGCAGCTTACTCAGAAAGTCACACAATATTTTCTGAGAGAAGTGGGAGGTGGAGAGAAGAGTAAAGCATTTTTTGCCCTATGAATATTTCAATTAGGCAGCCGAGAAAATTTGGGTGGAAAATACATATCTTTACTCACAAGTTATTAGAAGGAAGTATCTGTCTAGATTAGCCTTAGGGAAAAAGGGCCTGAATAAACACATTCTCAAACCTTAGAAAATGTTTATGCGTATACACACACACACACACACACACACACACATACACACACCCTGCAGCACACTCATCTCCAGCTCTACAGATTTAAAATTTTGGAGAATTTTATAAGTATTCTGAGTATACTGCTTTATAACTTAATCTTTACTTTTCTTTTTCTTTTTTTTTTTGAGATTTATTTATTTATGCACAAGCTGGGGTGCAGACCAGAGGTGTGGGGTGGCAAGAGGATTCACCACAGACAGAGTGGGGAGCAGAATAGGCAGATCGATTGAAATACACTGCTGAGGGGAGCAGTGGGCGAGGCAGGAGAGGTCTGCTGTGCCATGTGGGAATCTCCCCGGCCAGGTATCGAATCCCCGCAGCAGTGGCTCTGGATAGCTTCATAGTGCTGCACTCAACCCGCTGCACCACCAGGGAGGCCCCCTACTTTCCTTTTCTATTTCCCACTTTCCCTGCCACCTGTCTTCTCTCATAATTTCCTTGTTATATTAAAAGAGAACCATGTGCATATTTGTACATATGTGTCCATGCATATGAGGGTACATACATAGATGTATGAATATAGATGCATGCATGCATGTGTATATGCATGTATGTGCAGATAACTACATATACATAATTATATATATATTTAATTTACTACTAGTTTAGACTTACATCTATGGCCACGAGTCACAAAAATTGAAAATCAAAAGAACTAAATGCATGGTCAACTGAGCATGAGGTTTACGGGTTTGTGGGTGTAGAAATTAGTAACTCTGTAAAGGCAATTGGTTTACATTTAGTGTCTACCATCTATCCTGATCTAACTGGATGGGCAAATGTGAATTGTTCTTCTGACATTGTAACAATAAACTGTAATAACTGACTGTTACCTCTCAGTGTCACTTTTGAGAGAGCAGGGACCACTTGGGATTTGTTGACTGCTAGAAGCCTGTACCTAAGCAGTGTCTCAATGAATATCCTTTGAATGAAGGAGCGAGTGAGCAGGTGAATACTGTCAGCCTTATGTCTCTTTCCAGAGAGCCCAAGTCCCACCTCCCCATAACGCCTGCCTTCAGAGTGCCCAAGATTAACCCTTCCAGAAATTACCATATTACTAGCCTACATAACTCCTGAACACCTGCTTCTACACATCTTTTTTTCCTAATTTAGGGAGACATGCTCCTCAAGGATATCTACATATGCAAGTATTTATTCTGTTTCCCAAAGCACTTGTTATAGGGTTCATGGAAAATCCTCAATAAACATGTGTTACATTAAACAATGACATTCTTTCAATGAGAGTCTACTTAGTGATATCGCAAAACACTGTCTCTACTGTATGCATTTTATTAATATTCCAACATGCTGTGAAAAGAGAATGTGGGATTTGGTATCCACTGAGCTGGGTTTCCAGCTAGGCCACTTCCATGCGGGAAAAGTCACCCAAACTCTGGGCCTTTATTTCCCTATTTGTAAAACAGGAACATTAACAAAAATAGCAACAACAATAAGTATCTCAAAGAGAAAGCTGTGGAATCAGATGGCGCAATGTATGGGGAAAGAGTTTTGCAAATTGGAGAGCAAAAATCAGCACTTCCATTTTCCAATTTTAAATAAGAAATTGATGTTGTAATGCTGCAGATGACAAACACTGCGTGTGGCTTTTTCTAGAACATCCATTAGGCAGAAGAGTGAGGTGGTGAGGAAAAGAATCTCAAGTACCACCTACCAAGCTTGCCCTCCTCGCAATCCCAGATTATGCTCAACACTTGTGCATGGAGAGATTACTGGACACCTCCACCCACACCCTTGGGCCTTGCCGTGAGCCTCTTCAAACCCAGGGGGACGCTTACCAGACACAAGCTGCTGTCCAGGCAACCCCACGGGAACCATGCCCAAGTTATTCATGGCGGTGGCCCAAGCTGTGGGATCTGTCACGGACATGTTGAGTTGGGTCGTATCTATCGCTATACTCCCCAAACCATCAGCAGCTGCGGGCG
Source organism: Scalopus aquaticus (assembly GCA_004024925.1). Taxonomy (NCBI): domain Eukaryota; kingdom Metazoa; phylum Chordata; class Mammalia; order Eulipotyphla; family Talpidae; genus Scalopus; species Scalopus aquaticus. The sequence goes on along the minus strand of PVIJ01004209.1, from coordinate 48,144 downwards.
GGGGAGGGGACAGGAGAGAGCAAACAGTGACTTCAGAGTCAATGAGCAATGGCGTTTGTTTTAAAGGAAATCACATTTCTAGAGATGTGAGGCTTCATTTAGCACGTTCCCAAACCACACAGAAAATAGAGCACTATAATCTACAGCAATGTCTTTTCCAGACGTAAACATAAAGAGTTTGTGAATACATTCTGGGAGGAAACTTAATGACATGTAGTTTATACACAGTATGCCATTAAGGAAGCACCCCTGGAAAAAACTGGAAGAATCACTTTCCTCTCACAGTGAAACATTAGCTAAGTTCCAGGGTGGAGACGCAAAGCAGGAATACTCTCTTGGTAAAACAAGTCAATTGGCTTAGTAGACTAAGAATAAATAAATTAATCTGTCTGCATGTACTTTTGGAGCAGGCGCACCTCCAAAATATCTAGTAGAATATCTGGAAACAGTTGTCAAGGAGTGAAACTGGTCTTGACTGAATTTATTGCATCATCTTGTAACAGATTCCCTCCTATACATACTTGTTAGATCACTGCATTTAGGAGGGTACCTATAATGATTTTTCCAAAACATTTCCTATAAGCACAGACTTTCACCAAAACCAAATAATCAGATAAATAATATTTAAAACCCAATAGCACAGACCTAAAAATCCCACAGATATCTATGTCAAATTTGATCTAACGTTCTTTGATGTTCACTGGTTCTAAGACTTGATTTCTTTAAGGATCCCGGGCTCCTGGTTCACTGCCTATTTTCATGGCTGAGCAAGCTTTTCCTTTAAGAACTCAAAAGGTTTTGTTCGTGTCCTGTGCTGGCCACCGACCTTTACCTGCAGCCATCATCTGAGGAAGCTGCTGGGGACACTGGGCGATGCTTTCAATGCCACCTGCATCTATTGTTGAATTACGAGAATCCTGGGAGACAGGGGCACTTTGATGGCTGAGCTCGGGGTCCCCACGGAGATCATCAGGTTCTGCAAAAGGGGAAATGAATGTGGTGAGAAACTAAAGTAGCTAACTGCCATCAGAGGAAACAAACAGAAACACACAAAGAACAACTTCTAGACATAGGCACAGAAGTGGCGCTCTTCTCCTGTCTTGCACTGTCTCCTGGCAGAGCCCTCCAGCATGTCGGTCACTCACCTGGAGCCGGGGCTGGCTGATGAATAGTCACTTTTGCAAGAGCATCTAGTGCCCGGCCTCCTGCTGAAGAGGCTGTTCAAACGGGCCTTATCAGTCCCTGAACAGCCTCTTTCACACAGTATGCATCAATGAAGAGGGCAGACTCAGGGCTCAAGATGATATTTTTTAAGGTCAGAAATTAATTGTTAGTGTTATTTTGAAAAACAGTTGTCTGACATATATTCAGAAGGGAGAAAAAGGGGAAGAGGAAAAAGCAAGAATCTGTTCACTGTGAGGTGGTAAAGGTGTGTCTCGGCTATAACAGTCAGGAAAGGCAAAAGGAGAGAATGATAAGCTGTCCGCGGAAGACGAGCTAAAGGGTGTCAGGGCAGCAAATGAAAAGCATTTGTGTGTGTGTGCGTGTGCGTGTGCGTGTGCGTGTGCATGTGCGTGTGCATGTGTGTGTGTGTGTGTCTGTTAGTTCTATGGAAAGGGAAATTTCCTCATTTTGGCTACAATTCGTTTGATCTAAATTTTTCCTAGAATTGTACCATTAATATCGATGTATTTTGATTAGACTTTTCAAAGCACTTTTCCAATAAAAATAAAACATTAAATAAACTTGCAAAGCCCCTTCTATAATACACTATATAAATAATGCCATGCCTTGTCGCCAACTTTAAAAATTCGAAGTCATAACATTCAGACATACATATTTGAAGTAAACTTTTGCCTGGAAGACAAAATACATTGCTTAAGGTGAGTGACCTGAGACATTTGAATATTAAGTAAATTTGTTCTAACAACTGAATTTAAAGATTTTTATTTTAGTATAAAGTTAGAAATTTTACTAAACCATGTTTCTTTAATGAATCTTTCAGAATCATGGTCTGTATGTCAGTATGTCCCATGTAAAGTTCGACCCTTCTAGGATGGGTACTTTTATTTCCTAGATTCTTAGATGCAAGAATCAGCAATCCCTTGTACAAGTGTACCGTCAACGAGAATTTACTGCCAGTTGAATATAAGTTTAACGCAAATAGAATTTTGGGCTTCAATAAATGGAAAGTAGGTGGATAACCGGCAAATTGTTTCCAAGCTCTCCACAAATTCCTAGTTCTGGGGAAAGGCAAAAGGAAAGAATGGCAGGCTGTCCATAGACGATCTAAAGAGTGTTGGGGCAGCAAAGGAAAAAAGTGTGTGTGTGTGTGTGTGTGTGTGTGTGTGTGTGTGTGTGTGTACACATAGGAAGGAATGTGAGATAATAGGGATTTTTTTTTCTAATAGTCTATCAGGAAGAAGAAACATGTCTATCACGCAGGTAGTGAATGACTCCAGCTCAGTTAAACTCAACTACCCAAATGAATTCTGAACTTGTGTATCTATTGTTCATCAATTATCTTAGGTAATGGATGCCATCAGATAAAGAGACTCTCACCAAATAAAGTAAATTAAGTAGCAGAAGAAATACATAGCTAGCCTAAAATCCCTGTGCTTTGTTTAGTCATACATACCAGCAAAATTTCCACGATGAAACATCGAAGCACTTTCCTTTCTCCACGACAATCATTTCAGTACACCAAAGCAGAGTCAAGCTACAATGTGTTTACTCTTTTGCTCAAATATCCCCATGGTAGAGTCATTACAGATCATTGCAAGGTCACTATTTGTCTTACTTATCTCCCCAAATGAAGTTTAGTGGCTAACTACTTTCTAGCTCTGGTTCTCCCCAAATGGGCATTAATCACAGCTTTTTCCTATCGAATGAGCCTGTGGTTCTGGAATGCTGGATCAGAGATCATCCCTTCAGTTCGTAGGGTTTATGACTGGTGCCAAGCTGGTCCTGTTTCACCTTGCCTTTCTGTTACAGAGTTTTAGGGATGGTGTTAACTTTCCTTGGCACTGTAACTGTCTGTTCCAGTGGTAGTTTTCACCCTAGTGATTACGGTCTTGCAAAGAGGCATCCAGTGTTCTGGAGATTCAGAGCTTCTACCCACTCTTTTCATGCCCATCTTCGAACCCACACTGTTTCATCAAGCAGCACAGTAACACATGGCTAAAGTGTCATGGAAGAAAGCACAGCTTTCTTGCAAGATGTGGTTTGTAAACCTCAATTTCTTCCCTAATGGTACTGTGGCATTCAATTTATTACATCTCTTCAATCTCCCCATCCAATGATTTTTAAGCACATACAGTTTTATCTGGTGGTCATGGACCTAGAGTGGTGACTCTAAAGTAAGTTCTGTAACATCATAGGCATCTCCAGTAGTAAGAAGGATGCTAGAAAATTCTTTAAAAAAACCTAAATTGATTTGACCCCTTGGTTTGGAAGATGATACCTTTAATTAATTACTGCCTAGTAATCTATGAATAACTGTAAGAGCGATTTTTGGTTCTCTACTAACATCTATTGTTTCTATTGAATACCTGCCTCTTTAAATGATTCAAGACCATAATCCCTAATTTATCATTCAAATCAATTTCTCTGCCTTAGTTTTCTTATTTCTAAACCATAAAAAGATTAATATTCTTAATGATGTTTATTTACACACAGAGATATGGGAAGTTAAAAATTACAGCTAATAAAGTACTTGGAATATAGTAGGTGCTAATTATTATTATTTTATTTGGAAGTGTAGTGTTTCTATTAAGGTACCCTGGGATCTTTGTGTTCTGCTGGATAATTATGTAATTAATTCTAAAACAGTGAGTAACACTTGATATTTCTAAAAGGAAGTGTTGCCCTAGCATTCTGTGCTTCACCTAAACTATAGTAGAGTATTTCTTCATTTTCTACAATTCCTTTATAAAAATAATGTAATCTAGACAATGTATGAATTCTTGTCTCTAAATTTGTTTCTGCCTATGCAATGACAAAAGCTCTGCAGAGGTTCATGACCAATTGTGAAATTGGTAGTTTCTACTTGCAGCTTTTAGTGAGGCGAGAGCATCACAAAATAATCAGATGTTCCAAATGTCAAGAAAAATAGTATAGCTTTGTCCATGGTTCAGTTGACAACTAACCTGCTCTCTGTGAGGGTGTAATCAAGTAAAAAACCTCGTATGGAATTTCATAACTCCTTAACAAGATATATTTATGCTCAGTATTTCACTGGGCTATGTCAGCAAGGCAAGAAGTTTTTGAAACCCACAGACCCCATAAAAATTTATTTTACCTAAGAAATAGTACAGCCTTCTCCCACTCTCAAAAACTTAACTCTTCCTAATTTGTGAAACTTTCACAGGTCCCAAGGAAACTCACATTGTGAATAATAAAACCCATTTGTAATTGTCTAAAAAAACATAGATTTCTACTAACAAGGGGTCAAGGAAAATTAGGTATTGAAAATAAGTTTTTAAATAATTATTCAGCTTGACAAGTTCATGCCTACTTCTATAGAAAAATAATTATAGAGAGAAAATCAGATTTATTAATGTCTTACAAAAAGTTGATACCAAAGGAAACTTACTTCATTTGCTATCTAGAACTTTATTTTATAGGCTCCAATCACTAGTATTATCATTTTTTTGTATTTTTTATATTTACGGGAAAAAATGCATTAACATCCATCCAAAGTTCTACCTTCCTCTTTTAGCACTAAGAAAATACCTCCTCTTGATCTTCATATAATCAGTAGGCTACTCTCTTGCGATTACAGATATGTGCCATAGTTTAACACAATATGGAATATCGCTAAATACCTGTTATTTGTTAACCCCCTGATTTTTAAGCAACTGTCTGTAAGAGAATAAGGGAAACATTTCTGCTTCCTGTAACGGTAAACTAAGTAAACTGGAGTTGTTCCTACTGAGGAACAACTCAAAAAGCTTAATGTCTTTCATCAGTTTTATAAAATTTCACCATTATCTCTTCAAGTACAAAAGAATTCCAAAGGCCATGCTCTAATTACTGTAAGGATTACTAAATAAACTTCTTAGGAGAATGGGCCCTGTGAAGTCCTGGGCCTTTGTTTTACCTATCCAGGAGATGAGCTGAATCCAGTTTCGAGGCAGAGTGAAATTGCTCTGCAAAACATGGTAAAGCAGACCAAAGCTAAGTGCTTTGAGGGAAAAGAAAAAAGGGATCCTTGGTAGTTACCCATGGGAAAAAGGGGTTGCAGAGGAGAGACATGACAAGAGCAGATATTCAGGGAGTTCACTGAAGATGATACAGTGAAAATTTCTCCAAGTTCCCTCTATAGCAATGTCCCTAGAGCTTAATTGCTTCTGAATTCTTAGATAGGAATAATGTGGGGGTGTTTGAGGTCCTTTAGATGAGAGGGCTTGAAAAGAATCATGAAACAGCAGCTGATAAAAGATGACCTGAGATACTACATGATTAAGCACTATAAATTTTGAAGTCTATTAAATACATAGGGTGTGGTTATTAATAGGTATCTCCTGATTAATGGGAAATAATAATATAGAGGTTTAGAAGAAGAGATTTAGGTTAGATTAGGTTTTCTAGTAGAGGAACTAAGAACATAAGGGGAATTTCTGGTGTGAATCACAGAATAGAAGCATCATATGGGATAAAATTGAAACGATCTTTCTCAGTGATAGAGTGAAAAGTTACCTGTTGGAAATGGTCTGCACAGAGGATAGAACTAGCAGAGACCAATTCAGGAATGGCTGGGCCCTAAAGCACTTCATATCAAAGTCATGGCATTAAAAAGCCTTCTTCAATGTCAAAACTGCTTTTTTAAAAAAGATTTATTTATTTATGCATACAAGAAATGGCATGTTGGCCAGAGGTGTGGGAGGAAGGTAAGAGGATTCACCAGAGACAGAGTAGGGAGCAGAACAGGTGGACTGACTGAAATACACTGCTGAGGGGAGCAGCGGGAGAGGCAGGAGAGGTCTGCTGCGCCATGTGGGAATCTCCCTGGCTGGTGATAGAACCAGTGCTGCAGTGGCTGTTGTGAGCTTCATAGGCTTAGACTTAACCCCCTGCGCCACCAGGAAGGCTACAAACTGCTTCTTATATATTCATAAAATCACTGAACTCTTTTCCAAAGCGTCACGATCTGGCACATGGCACAGCACAGGGGGCTACAGCACGCTGTACCTTTCTCTACACCAGCGTTTGTAACTTCATGTTCTGATTGTTGTTTATGTCTCTTTCCTAAAAAACAACAAACTTAGAATGAATAAGGAAACTAGTTGACCCATACCCTGCAGCTGGCCCTGGAATGTGCCAAGCTACATACACATGTATAAGTATGTACACTCATACATTCAAAGGCATACATATGTATACACATATAGGTACATATGTATATACATGAGATATTTATAAATATGTACAATATATTTAACATTATCTATTAATTATATATAAATATATTTTTCATTTCAAGTGAATTAGGTATAGAAAGAAGGAAAGGAAAAATAAAAGGGGAAGAAGGTAAAAATAAAGAAACCAAAGGGTAAACTTTAGTTGCAGACTCCAGTCTCGAAGCTGGGAGGTTTGAAAGGTTAAGAGCACAAAAGAGAAAACTGCTATTGGAAACTGGAATACAGATGAATTTAAAGTGTCAACAAAAGACAATTTTAAAAAAATGTTAGGCCTTTCTATATAAGCTTTTGGTGCACTTAACAAGTCACCCTCCAGGATCTACATTCCCACACCTCCTCACAACCAGCATCAGGTCAGAAGCAGGTTACTGCAACGTTCTTCTTTTGTGAGACTTCTTGCAGCTGCTCTTTGAATGAACTAAAATCTATAAATAACTGCATTTCTGGACCCATTAAGCAGGACATTAGAGTAACAAAGGCATACATGTACAGTGTTATAGAAGAGAAATCACTGGAAGAAAGAAAAAATTTCAATTCGGCACACACCACAGAGGATAAAAAGCAGATCTGGTCATTTCTCAAACACAAAATGCCATTATGGATCTGTGATTACATCCTCCACTTTTTCCACCTTGTCTAGAAGACAATTTCAAACTACAAATCATCTTTCTTCCTTCTTAGGGAGGAAAGGATTGCTGAATAGATAAGGTTTTACCCATGACACATCTGTCTTCAAAGAACTCAAATTAGAAGAGGGAAGGAGGGAGGGCAGTATCCAGAGGGAGGGAGAGAGGATGGAGGAAGGGAATGAGGGTAAGGGCAGGGGTGGAGAGAGAGAGAGAGAGAGAAAGAGAGAGAGAGAGAGAGAGAGAGAGAGAGAGAGAGAGAGAGAGAGAGAGAGAGAGAGAGAGAGAGAACCAGAGGTGTCCCTTGGCAATTCTGAAATCAAAATAACTAAATATTTTTCAAAGAGATTGCTCAACCAGGATATTTGGGCAGGATAGTAGAGAAAACCTATTATCTTTAATACAAAGGAAAATACCATTTGGCCCTATATATGTATGTGTAGAGAAGTAACAGATAAAATTTCATATTTAGGAAAATGTTGCTTTTTAAAAATGTAACACTTTCTATATCTAGACTGACAAGAAGATGAAAAGATAAAGCTTGAGGGGCCTCCCTGGTGGCACAGCGGTTGAGCGCTGCGCTGTGGAGCTGTCGGCAGCGGCGACGCGAGTTCAATGCCCGGCTGGGGAGATTCCCACATGGCGTGGCGGACCTCTCCTGCCTCGCCCGCTGCTCCCCTCAGCAGTGTATTTCTGATCTGCCTGTTCTGCTCCCCACTCTGTCTCTGGTGAGCCCTCTCGCCGCCCCACGCCTCTGGCCTGTGCCCCAGCTTGTATGTATAAATTAAAAAAAAAAAATTTTAAAAAAAAGAAAAGATAAAGCTTGAGGCCTTAGGGATACAGTGCTCTTTCTATTAAAAACAGAAAAGAGGAGAAAACAGGACTGGATATGATGATATCTACGTTTAATGTCTATGTATGGATAAGTTTTAAATATAGACTGTTCCACGCTTAGGACTATTTCAGATTTTCTGAGAAGGGCAATATTATACCTGAAATGATGTAATCCCACACTCATTTCTCTCATTCTTAGATATCTAGAAGCCACACACGCAGTACCTTGCTACATTTTGTTTTCTACTTTCCTAAGTACACCTATGATAGAAAAAGTGGTCACTGCTGACTGCTGGTGAGTGAATTATTAAAGGACACAATATCCTCTGTAAACATAAGCCCAGATCCATTAAAACCAGAAGAATCTCACTTGAAGTAAGCCTTTTTTCTGAGTCCCCAGGATTTAGGACAAACATAGCCAGTTTTACAAAGCATCAAGGTTCAAGTTGAGAGTTCATCAATTCTAACTTGTCCTGGATACAGAAATCCCTAAAATGTTTCTGACAGGTAACTGTTTCAAAATAAACTTAACAGTTCACAAGCTCTCCCTTCAACCAAGACCTTATCTGGGAAATTCAAGACCTCAGCTCTGTCCTTGCATCTTGCTTCCTCAATGATGCATGATAGAAAAGGGCCTCTTCTCTGCCCTGAAGAGGGATATTGAGGCATAACTACCAACTAAGTAATCACAGCACAATTTGTGGAAGCCAGTGAGGGCATATCAGATAATTCTCGCATCCTCTCTATGGACGAGTTTTTTCTGTGTTTGCTCTCTGTTTTCTGCACATATCAATAGTTTTCCAAAAATTCTGTAGAATTCACTACATAAACAGAATGCTGTAACCACATAAAAGTTTCACCTGAAATGGCAAAGCTGTGGACTGCCATGAAAAAGCAACATGGAGACCAAAGGGAGATTTTTCTTGAGAAAGGGGGTGACTCCTTGAAACAAAGACTTCAGGTGTATCTCAGGCTTCAAAGACACCTCGGTCAAGAGAGGTGAATTCTATGAGCCACAGACATGGCCACAAATTAGAGGACAATTTGTTAAGCATGCGTAGAGCAGAAAGGCATATCGGTCACATACTGGTCTTTTCAGACACACTTAAATACAGAAAACAATTTCTGTAAACATGATTATCTTCTTGTATAAGGGAAAGCAGACAATATATAATTCTATAATTTGTGTTGTTTTGTACTCAGTTTTTTCATTATGTACTCATTTTACACCTTGACCCAACCATGGAAAACATATTAAGCTACAAAGTGGAACATTTTAATTGTAGCAGGTGAATAACTGACCCTTAAATGGCTTTAAACTCTGGTAAATGAGTTATCTATTTTCCAAAAAGCCGTGATCAGAGCTCTTTAATCGATGGAAATCTACCTGCAATAAAACCTAGATCAGACCGTGACCAGCCTAAGCCAGTTGCTCATCCTGTTTAACGTTTCTCCAGGTAGGGTCACAGAGAACACATTAGTTACTCTTTAAACTAATGTGCTCTTAATGATGCCATTGCAACACCGTGAATAAAGCATTAGCCAGGTAGTCATAATCACCCCAGGACTTAGAGACTCAGCAGGGCACCCCCTTCTTCCAATTTGTTGTTCCGGGCCAGAGACCTGGATTTCCTCTTTTCTTTAAATGATCAGCCATTATCCTTGCTTATGCTCTGGATCCAGAGAACAGGAAAGTGGGGGCCTTAGGTTCTCTGGAACTATTTATTTTACTCCACAGGGGGTCACAGGAGACAGTTCATTCCAGGAGGTGAGCCAGTTGGGGTAGGGCAACTGGGACACTGGAACTTGACCAAATGCATGTGCAGCAAGACAGCCAAAGGGAAAGTTCTCGATTGGTAGCGAGCATTCCAAGGAAAGTAGTCAAATCTTTGGTGCTACTGGTTACTTTCAGCACAATTCAAATTGAAGGGTTCAGACAAGAGAAAGGCAGGAGTGGCCCAAAGGAGCTCTGGTTCCTGAAACTGGACATAGAGATGGGGCATAGCAAGAATGGTCAAATCTCCCTGGGCATCCATGATTCAGAAGCTAATAGAAAGAACGATGTTCTGGTTCTTTCTTGGCAAAGAAGGTCTTTGTGTTCTAGCTACTATTGCAGGTCAGGGATCACTGCAAGTAAGGACTGGCTATAGAGATCTCAGTGAGCTTTTCCTAACCTTTCAAACCTCCATGGAGGTTCCCAGAGGAGTGTGGAGGCAGGACAGATGTTGATGGGAAGGGACCCACACTGAAAACAAGGTTGAAGGTTGCTGTGAAAGCTGTTGCTACAACTATAACTCCTTTTCTATCCTCTCTCTATCTTGGTCACAGATTTCCATGAAAAGCCCTGAGTGTAGCTCCCTCTGCCCTCTCTCCAGTGCATCAGAGCTCTTCCTGTCAGTAGGAGGAGCTATTTGCCTCTTAAAAATGTCATATAGAAATCCTGTCATATAAGGGGATGGCATTTAGAGAACTAAGCTCATCAAATAAAATCTTTCTCTACTCCAGTCTTCCAGATCAACAACCTCTCTGCCTCTGGGAAATCAGCCTGTTTTTCTAACTATGGCTGTGTTATTAATTAGGCACTAAAGGCACAGAGGTCTACAATAATGTTGGGAGCTGAAACTGTTTTGTGTCAACGTCCAATGAAACCTGCATTATCCAAAAGAGTTACTTATTTCATGAAATGGCTAAGTATTTTGTACTACGATAAATTCTCTAATTATCAACCTTAATATTCATATAGAAGTCATTATAGTTGAAAATCATTTGCAAGGGTTTTCTCACTTTGCAAGACTCCTGCGTCTGTACAATTATGGGGGAATCAACACCTACTGCAACTAATGAAAGGAGTCACCTGTTGGCAAAGAATTTCAAAAGCAGAATTGTAAAAATCCTGTCCAGAATCCTAAAGACAAAATTGTACTGACTAGCAGATGTAAACACATTTCATATGTTTGATTCAGTCTGGGGTGAGGCCCCAAAAGTAACGGTTTTAGATGCCTGGGTTTTGGACTCAATCTGTGTCCTTCCTGCCTCCCATGTGAGCGGTGTAGTTCCCCTTAAATTCATACTTAGTTGGGGATCAAATGCCACCTCCAGTTATTTTTTTTGCAGATCATACTTACGTATACAGGGGGAAGACAGAAGAGTGAGAAAATCTGACCCTAAAGAACACAGATATGAGAGGAAAACCTCTAGCCCATGGCTCTGAAGGTAATTTCATGTTAGCTTATAATAATCATACTTATTTACAGTTTTATTATTTATAAAAAGGAAATTATGCTGAATGTGCTTTGTGGGAATTACACTATATTACTATTGCTACCATAGTTTATTATTTTCACAGCTAGATGACTTAAACCCAACCTAAACAAATATTTTAAAAGAATTCCCACTAGCATTATCACATATTTTCCATTTTAGTCCTAATGAAAAAAGATCTGTTCTTCAAGTCCTCTGATGTCCTGAGTCTTATGCAATTCTAAATTTTATGGTGTGTCATGCAATACTGCTCATTGCAAAACAATGACTTAGAAAATAACTAGCAACTAGTGGGGGTTAAACAGTATAGGGCATGAAAGGATGGCATCTGAGAGCCGCAGTGGCTGTCAACTCCAAATATCCACCAGGCCTTGACTATTATGGCAATTAGGATAATGATTTTATCACTTGCATGATGCAGGGGACATGTGTTCAGCTACTTCTCCAACATATTAACCTGACGCGGTCTCTACAACACAAAGAGTTTTATTAACAAGGTAAAAGCAAGGTGGACATAACAGTGAGAAGCACAATCAATATAAAGCTAAAGGAAGCATTATTTCCAGAGCTCCACATTACGATCTTCAAACACCAAATTCTCTTTTTAATAGGAAACACCATTTTCATTCAAACATATTCCCCAAACACTTGCTATTCAACACTCCTAACTACCAGTTAATTCAACTGTCCTTTTCCCTAGTAGTGAAATCTGTATGGACATGAAGAGACACAGTTCTTTTCAAACTGAAAGTAAGCATCAATATATATTATGTAGATGGAAATTTAAATGTTATTAGGTTGTTTTTATTCAAAAGATATTATTACTAACACTGATACTGAGTACAAAAAAGTTAAAGACTATGAAATCGAAGGGGAATATCATTTCCTCAGTCTTTCCCCTAGAGACACCCATTGGGAAGTACTTTACTAGGTAAGAGTTCTATGTCTTTGATCTCATAAAAAAAATTCACAACCTGTAAGATAGATGTTGTTAGCAAGTTTTTACAAGAAGAAATTTAAAAAAGAGAAATGAGGGTTCAGTTATCCAAGGTCACAAAGTAAATAGGGGCAGAGCCCAGAATTCAAGTGTGTCAATGTGGACCTCTGCTGTTATGGTTTAGGGGAACTGAGGTTTTCTCCACCAGAGTCAGACCAGGAGGTCCCTCTTGGATTGAGTGGCCCTGAAGACAGGGGAGTCTGGGGCAAAGGGTTAGTTCCAGCTCTAGGGATATCTTCACTCAACAGGTCTTTATGAACTGCTTACTGCATGCAGGTCACTGTGGTTGTGGTCAGGAGTATAAAATGATCAAGACTCAGACTTGGTCTTCAAGGTGTTTGCAATACAGTGGGGGAGACAAGCAAAGGGAAAAGCATCAGCAGATGTGTTTGCTGTGTGTGTCAAACAAGAGACTCTTAGGAGCCTGCCTATTATGAGAAAACAACTAGATTCCAGATATAACTACTTATTAATGTGTTGCTAGGCTTGTGGGAAGAAAGCTAAGCTGCTAAGAGGCCCCCCTCATCACTCTCCTAGAAAAGAAAGAAAAACAAAAGACTAGGCTGAAACCAGACTGAGTGTCTTCCTTTTGCTGTGAACAGTACATAAACATGAAGCAAGAGTTGGTAAAAGGAAAATGCCAGCATCAGCATTTCACCAGGAGAGAATCTCCAGTGGTGAGGTGAAGCCAAGTTCTGAGGTACCCATGGGAGAGGCCTGGAAACTCTGCTGTGTGTGCATCGCCCTTGCCCTCGTCAGCCATCTCGAAGCCTCTTTCAGTATAGAAGTGGGCAAGGGAACAAATCTGAACAGATCAGCAGAAATCACTGCTGGAAAAAAATCTCACGACCCATGTTTTCTTGAAAAGCACATTTTTCTTAAATTCAGAATATTAATTGTGCACTTAGAGAAAGAAGAGCAGGGAACAAATGCCTAAGATATCTACTGAGGGTTGATCTGGAACCTGAGGATTTCAACTAGTTAGATTTTATCAGAAAATCTCACAGACACCCAGGCTCAAATGGAACTGAACTTTGCCCAAACACGTGGAGTTGACCTGCAATAACATGGGTCTGAACTGCACACATCCACTTGTAAGTGGCTATGTTTTTATCATTGGGTTCCCATTCATGGATTCAGTCTCCACAGATGTTGGTACCTGAAGACAGTGAGGACCAGCTAAAGGGAGTGGAGCATCAGTGGATTTTGGTATGAGGGGGAGTTGCTGAAACCAGTCTCCAGTGGATACCAAGGAATGACTGCTAAGTTTTGAATATTCAAAAGCTATATTCAGATTTTCAATTGCTCAGCTGTCAGTCTCCCTAACCCCTGAGTGTTCAAAGGTCAACTATATATTGTGTTTAAATCTGTGGTTTGTGCTGAGAGCTTGGTATACGTGTCATCACCATATGGACTGTCTAGAACTGTCATCTTTGTGCAGACAGTTCCTATTTGCAATTTCCAATTCACCAACAACCTCACCATGCTTATACCTCCTAAAGAACTGTAACAGCGAGAGCGGTAAGCTGGCAAGATGGTGAGAATAGTCTGAATGGAATGAATAGGATGGCTGGGTTACTCTTTGTGCCAGAACTCTTCCCTGTCCTGCTTCTCTTACTTCTACCAAATACAGTGTGTAACAGCGCCTGTCTCATTACACAGGCAGCCAGCCACAAGGCAGGCCCGGGTTTGCTTTTCCTTTCTAGCAGCCACCATGAACAAGAGCTACAGGAAGGAGGACGTGGAGGTACTGAGGAGCTGGGTAAAGTCACAAGCTAAATAAGCCAGAAAGTCCAATTTCTAATTCCTATTCCGAGGCTTCACTGACATTCGGTATGCTGGAAGCACAGGGTCTCTGTTGCTGCAGTATATGCTGGAATCACAGTCCCACTTGGTGCTTGTCAGCCCCTTTTCTACTGTGGCAGTTGCTTTATCATTCCCAGTAAAGATAAACTTAAATACTGAAAGCTGATCTGGAGACTTCCCTCTACCTGCTTCTCCTACCAAAAACCCGCAAGGCAGTTTAGTTGCACAATTTGCATTTCATAGGAGAGCTCCAGCCCCAAGTTCCCCATGGGGCAGTTTTCTGAGATTTTCCACTTGATGCCTTCAATCCTCATCTTACAAGTTATTTGAGGGCTAACATTAAGTTTAATGCCTTCTGAAGGCACTGAGAGAAATGAAACATTACCAGCAACGCTGCCAGACATTTTGATAGTTAAAATCCAGATTCCTTTAGATAGGACCTCTTAAAGGAATTCTTTCAATTACAAAATAGCAGCAAAATCCCCAGCAAAGACAACTGCATAAGCACATATTCACACCAACCAAACAGACAGAGAAAGAGACAGAGAGAGAGAGAGAGAGAGAGAGAGAGAGAGAGAGAGAGAGAGAGAGAGAGAGAGAATATAGATATAAATATAAGATATAGATAGATATGGCTATGGAGAGATAGAGGTAGGCATAGATATAGATTTTCTTTTTCAACAAATATTTTGGCTGGATCCCTTGTTGGTATACATGACAGCAAAATAATAAACGAGGTGGCTTGAGGGCTTGTGCCTATGTGTGGCAAGAGTTTTGTAGAAGCATGACTGCTTTGGTCTGTGGTCCAGTAGATCAAACAGCAGGAAAGTCTCATAGAATAATCTTGATGTTTTAATGCAGCAAACAAATTCAGAACAATGACCAACTACAGGCAGGGACCTGCTGGCTAAGCTCTCTGCAGTTAGATGACACACTTGGGAACCAAGGAGATGAGCAGACCATGTCAGGAAGGGCAGCAAATTCAAGAGAAAATGTGAATTAATGCTGAAAATGTGATAGAGAATAAAAGAGGTTATAGTTGTAGCCTTCCCATTAGAGTTGTATTGAGTGCAAATTGTTTCTGAATTTGCAAGCTCCTTGGTGAGTTAAACTGCAAAAGTTTCTATGAGGAGAAAAGATGATTTCTGAAACATATCAGATGTAATACAATGGTTATAAATTTATATATGAAACCCAGAAAAGCATATTTGCTTCATGCCATATGATCAGTTTTGTTATATGTGATTACATATTCTTTTCTTATTCTATTTACTTTCTTTTCTTTCATTTGCATATTCTTGAGCTTGTATAAAGTACTAGCAACAGGGGAGGTTAACAAAAACATGGAACTGCATAGTTCTGTTTCTCCTGCCACAGCAACTAAGTGTGCAGTGTTAACAGTGGGCAAGTTACTGAGCCTGGACAATGCGAAGAGGCATTTGAACTAGGATAGACGTTAAGTGAGGCGCCTACTCTTCAGCTTCTTTACTCAAAACACAACTAAATAAAACAACTGACCCGCTATTACTTAATAACACATTTCAAGTTCTCAGGGAGGAAGAAGTTGATAGTGGTACCATGAGGTTAACAGAGATCGTTTGCCCTTGTCCATGCTACTCCAGAGGCTGAAACCTAATCAGAAACAGCAGCATATTTAGGCAGAGGGACCTTTTCTTTTTAATCATAAATTATTTTCTTTCTTCCTTTTTATTTTTTGTTCTTTAGAGAACACCTTTGTAGATGTGGTTGGTTTTAAAATTCTGATCAGAATTGGCAGTGGGGAAAAAAGCTGAGGAAATAATGGAGACTCCAGTACTTATGTGACACATTCACAAACCCTATGAATTTTTAATGAAGGAACAATGTCCACAATTAGATTTGAAATGAGGTTTTCTTTGTAGGAGCTCTTATGGTAAGTGGAGTGTGAGTGGATTTTACTTTATATTCAGCAAACGATACGAAGTGCAAAAAATACCGATTTAATAGAAAATAAAAGCAAATTGTTGATTGTTCATAGTTCTTTATTCTTTTCCTAGAATTACGGAGTGTAGCAGTTCAAAAAACTGTACTTCATTTTATTTAAATGCCACATATGTGCCAAGGAACTCAAAGATACAGAAAATCTTTTTCAAACAGTCTTGACCTAAAGGGGTCCCTTTGTGTTACATGGAGAAGTTTTGATCTGTTTAATTTGTTTTAAACTGTAAAAACAATTTCCAAATGTAGAACTTTGGGGAGAATGGTAGTAAGTTTCTCTGTTTGCAAATAAGTCATCAAAATTGAATAGAAGAGAACTGGAGGGCCCAGAAGGAAATAGAGTGGGGGCATGGCTACTTCATCTGCATTTTAAGACTAAAACTTTAACTCTGGTTTTGATACGACTTAGGTGTCTAGTATCACAGAAACACAGAAAAACAGCTTCTCAGCCCTCACGGCTGGCCTCTGAGGTCCTTCAGGAAATTTGCATCTGGTAACCCCAGTACCTCAGCACCCTCATTTCCTGCAGTTCCCTTCCCCTGAGCTCCTGACAGTGACGCAGCGAAGCCTGTTCCCTTTCAGGGACTTTGCACTTAAGAGTTCTTCCAGACACCTGTGCAACCACCCTGCTCTTCCCAAGTCTCTCTTGTGACAGGAATTTTATTGCCATTTTGCGATGGGAACATGCTGAGGGACACAACAGTCGTGGAGCAGGTTTGCAAGGCAAGACTCTGCTCCTTGAGCAGAAGTTCTTGTGCCATTTACTGAAAGCACACAGGCTAGTAAAAGCTGATCATGCGACAATGATATGAGGAATAAGGTCTGGAGGGTGGGATAGGGTTGGGGGACAAAGTTTTATGAGGTACAGGGAATGGGACATTGTGACCATATGTCAAGAGACATTAGCGTCAGCAAAGTATGATGTTCTCACTGGCAGAGTTGTCCTGAGACTGTTACAGGGCAACCCCGATATAAATGGGGTGCCTACCTGGGTTCTTACCCATGCATTTCAATGGTACTTAAAAGGCTCAACTGCAGACACACACAATGAAATTAATTAAAACATTTATTTACAAAAAGGGAAAGAAAAAAGATAAAGAATAAATTGGTGAATGTATCCTATCAGTTCCACTGAGCTAGAATCTTATCGCCCACTCAGGAAAAACTCTGGCAAATCCATACCACGAACAATAGCCCCCGTCCAACCTCCCAGGTCTGGTTTTTAAGTCCCCCAAATCCCTCCTTAACTCCCCCCTCACTCCTCAGTATCCTTTCTTCGGTGATGACGGCATTCTGGGATTCGTAGTCCTAGGTGTCTTGGATCTCTCTGGCTTGAGGTGGGGGTGCGGGTCCTGGGACACTCCCCTTTCCTGAGGACCACCCTCTTACAAGACCGCCATGGAGATAGTCACGTAATCAGGTCAACTGCGGCCTAGGCGTTCCTGGGCCTGCCTCGAGATATGGGCTGTACTCCGTAGGTGTCAAGGAGTGCTCTGCTGTGACCTGCAGACAGCAAATAGGTCACAGTTGCCCATGAGTGGCCAGCTAGTAGCCAGCTCCTAGGAACTCACACTCGCTCTGCTGAAACATGACCTCTGCAGAAAGGCCTTCCCTGACCTCAATCTGAATTAGCAATGTCAGTTATCTTGTGTCTTCTACCAGCCTCACTTTTCTCCATAGGATTTTCTCAATATCTGAGGCTATACTACAGAACCATTTCTTTGATAAGCTGGTCTTCCATAAGGGCAGACTGACTTGAGAAACAATTTTAGGTGTTTTTCCTGCTCTCTCACTATCAGCCAGTTATCTGATACACATGCATCCTTCTTCCAGACATATATACACTGAACAAATATTATGAATATGTACATATATACACATACACACATGTACACTGTACATATACAATGTAGCAATCTTTTCTCCCTTATTTTCTAAATTTGTATCTGATGCCTTGATGTCTGGGGCTTTGTTACACTGGAGAGATGGCCCTTTCTGGAATAGCCAGTTCCAGGATAGTCAAACAACTCACCTAGGAGCAAACCAACCGATCCAGACTCAAATCCTCCACCATCACCTTTGTTGGGCTTATACACCCAACCACTGTCTTCCTGCCCAATTCACCCCAGGGTCAGGTACCAGAAAGAGCCCCTGGACTTCAGAGCTGCTGAATTATTCAAATTAGCAACCCTAAATCTGCTACCTGCTTACCAGTTTTTTCCCCTCTGGGAAACCCCAGTAAGGCCTTTGCCCACCTTTTTCCTTCCCTCCCTCTGTGTCCTGACTGACCCTGGTGCCTCCCTGTGTGGCCCACCACAGTACCCTTGTAACAGGGTGGTCCCCAGTTAAAGGGGAGGTTGCAGTTCCCTGCCCCACCCAAGGGACGGTGGAGGTGAGCAGAGAAGAAAGAGAAGCTAAAGAGGAGACTGGAGAAGGAAGCAAAAAGGATGGCGGGCCAGAAGGGAACCCTGAGGAGGCACATGGAGCACAGAGACACGTGAAGCAGCCGCACTTGCTTCTTGGTCCTGGACTGGCTGAAGCAGATGTGGTCGAGAGACTCGCAGGGAGGTTAACAATGGCAGCTTTCATCTTGATTTTGTTCCTTCTGTCCCAGATGTGCTGAGTCCTTTCTGCCCTTTTCCTATGAGTTCCCACCAGGAGGTGCCTTAAACGTGTGGCAAGCTTTCTGGCCTCAGTGACCCCGCTTTGGGCCAACCCTGTTTGGCTGGACATCTACCCATGAGGGGAAGGGTAATTTTGGGTGCTTGATTTGGAAAATTTATTTTCCCCCTTTTTTTTAGTTGCACACTAATTGTAGTAAAGTTTCTTTCCATTGGGCCTCCCTGGTGATGCAACAGGTTAAGTGCAGCACTATGAAGCTATCCAGAGCCACTGTAGCACAAGTTCGATACCTGGCCAGGGAGATTCCCACATGGCGCAGCAGACCTCTCCTGCCTCACCCGCTGCTCCCCTCAGCAGTGTATTTCAGTAGATCTGCCTGTTCTGCTCCCTGCTCTGGCTCTGGTGAATGCTCTCACCACCCCACACCTCTTGCCTACACCCCAGTTCAAAAAAATAAATGAAGTTTTTTTTCCATTGAAGGTCTTATGCACTAGAGTATGTTTTGTCTTGATGCTACAGATGGCAGGTTTGGGGGTTCTGGGTTGCCCCTCTCCCTGCCCTGTTAACACCTCTCCTGTTAGGAACTTCAAGTAATAGAATTTCCAATGACATTCTTCTCCTGATGTGCTGGCTTCATCATACTGGAATTATAGTAAAGTATACACTCAAAAATGTACACCTACACATTTGTTGAATGACTCAAGTAAACAAATGAAGATGGTTATATCTTCAAGAATAACGATACAAAATTATGACCACAGTTATGCTTTCCATAGACTCACAAGAAATAAAATGACAGTGACACTTTGAAGATCTATATGTAATTTAGACCTCATCTTTGCTCTGAAATTAATGTGCAGATTGTTTCTATGGTTATTATTGTTGACTTACACTTTGATCCTCAAGGTATTTTGGATCTAGGCACCATTAACCCCAGGAGCAGCTCTGTCTTGTTCTTTTTTGCCAGATACAAATAAGTAGCAGTATTAACCAAAAACTAATAAACTGTCAATAAAACACATACAAGTTTATTCTCTCTAAATATAAGGAAGTAATAAATCTTATCAATAAATACTAACAATAATTTATGAAATTATAATGAACTCTTAAGAGTAATAAGGACATTTTTCCTCGATTTGAAACATTTGGTGCATTTTTTCCAACATATTAGAACACAGTTGTTCCCTCTTCATTCCAAGAAAATATAGCTTATGTTGTTCCACGGTCCATTGGTCGGATGCCTGGAAGTTCTCTGCTGGAACACAGCCAGGTGGGAGGAAGCTTGGGCCTGACAGGATGGCCGCTCTAGAAACTGATCCTGGGGAGCTGCCCTTTGGTTCACCCTCACAGTAAGCTCAGAGGACTGTACCTGGTGTTTACCAGTTACTTATACCTTGTAAGGGGTAAAGTCAGAGTATTCCCTGCAGTAGGGAGGCCAGAGAGATAGAAAGGCATTCACAGGAATGGCAAAGGAAGCTTCTGGAACAAATTGGAGGAAGCTTTAACCCCATTAGGTGCTGTCGTTGGCAGAAGAGACTTCCCTGGGAATTAATAGGCAGGGAAGCTTGGCTCTCTAAAGGGGAAAGTGCCACGGGCCTTCCCATTCTCTGTAACTGTCTTCATGCAGTCAAATCTGTGCCTCCTTCCTTGAAATACAGAGCTCGTTCCAACCATGTCACCCTGCTGGCAGCCATGTACTCAGAAAATTCCAGAAAGGTCTCACAGCTGTACCCATATGCTTTGAAAATATGCTTTTCAAATAAATGTAAAGATGAAGAATTTATGTCAAAGAAGACAGGCCGGCCCGCCAGCTTTCCCTCCCTACTGGCAGCCACGCTGCCTCCCACGGCCTGGCTCCTGCCTCTGCCCTGACGCACCGCTCTGGCCCCGCTCCTCCAAGCAGCCCTCCTTTCAGGCGCACATCAAGGGCTGACTCCTCTGTGAAACCTGACAGAAATCAACTCTTGATGACTGCTTGCTCCCTCCCATGATAGAGCTCCTTGAAGGTGCTGTGTCAGGGGATCTAATGTGAGGCACGAACCACTATTTTAATTTTTAATAGTTATGTTTACTTTGAGTCATGTGAAGTTGATGTTTATTGCGGATTTAAAAAATGGTCAAATATTGGCAGCTTCATGTAGTTCAACCTAATCTATGTCAGGAAAAAATGTATTTGAAGAAAACCATACAATTTCATGTATATTATTCCTTAGGATGAAGCTAAAATAGATACTTTATTGAGCTGTGTGTAAATAAATAAGCAAATAAATGTTCTGAGCATAGATGTGGCAAAAACTGTGATGCTGGTATCTACCAAAAAGCTGCAGAACAACTGTATCTTGACCCAGTGTTCTGTATGACCCTTGGGTCACTGAACATACCCCACTTTTTGTGTGATTAATTTTTGTGGGTCTCTATGTTTTGTGTTTCCCCTTCAACTGGTTCCCCAGATATTTAGAGGCAGGAAGAAAGCTGAATAATCAACCTCTTAACACAGTATCTTGTACTTAGCAGAGAGAGGCATGACAGGAATTTTCTGATCATTTATAAGGATGATATCTCACCAGGAAACACCATTTATTTTCCTTTTTGGTTATTCTAATGCTGGAAGCTGTTCTGGTGAGGAAGCCTAAGATCTGTAGTAATTTAAAATGCAGGACTCTTTTGTAACATTGCATGTTGGAACTCTGTAATGCTAAGAAGTAGGAAGAAGCAGTGTGGTCTGCTGGATAGAACATGTGTTTACCAAATGGACTCTATTGGTGGCATAATGTGCACTGTCTCCTTAACTTCCTAATCCCAGCCGGGAATGCCACACTCAGGTGGGAGAGAAGAGTGCGTGGGAAGCCAGTCCCTCCTATGATAGCCTCTTGGTACTTGTCCTCTCTCTTGAGCTACTGACCACTGCAGCCAGCATCAGATTTAATTAAATACTATCTTTTACAAAATGACACCTGGGTCTTTTGAAATGTGTTGAGGGATAAACAAAATAAATAAATATGGAGGCTTCCTCAATCTGGATAAAAGGCAGAGCCTGGGAGGCTGTTGAGGGTTGGGTCCCAGGCACATCCAGTCACCCAAGTATCTTGGGTCATGCAAACCAAGCTCTGGAATTCAGCCAAACCACGTGACAAACTTTCCACCCATTAGAACTACAGGGATTGAAAACTCCATTTTCATTTTGCATAATACAGTCCTAGCCCTGCCCTTTTTGTCTGTGTAAGCACATGTCTCACACTGCCCTGGGGCATTCAGCTCAAGTACTATTGGGATCCATACTCCTCCCCTACCCATAAACATCTGCTGTAACATGCAGGTTGTAACACTTTTCTGTACTACTACAACGTAAAGCAAGAGCTGGAACACGGGTGCTAAGTCAAGAGAGCTGTGACACTTGTGCTATGACACGAGCTGTCACCCGTTTGCTCTAATTCTACCAAACTTGCATCAGTCGACAGGGGATAATTGTGAATCACATGCTTCAAAACATTAGCACCATTCACATCACCTGTATCTTTCATTTCTCTTTTAAAAATATAAAACATACAGATTTACATGCAGTTGCTATTTTGAAAGCCCTTGTAACTGCTTTTTAAGAAATACAGTGGTAGAGAAAAAAATTCTGCCTACCAGCCAATCTTTATTGTCATTCATAGAATGATGTATCTCCATAATACCTTGGAGGTCAGTCACTAGATGTTGCAACCAATAATAATAAAGAAAAAAATTTATTGTAGAAGTGTGTGGTAAGACATTATTTTCATCTGGGGTGTCAGGAAGCACCTCAGAGAAGAAAAATATGGGCTGAGTCATAAAGGATAAAAAAAAAAAATACCGCAATAGGAGGAAAGAAGAAAAGTGGGGCAGGCAGCTCAGGAAGGGAATAGCAAAATCAAGATTGCTGGAGGCCATGGAAAGCACCGAGCTGCTGCTCTTCTCACTTCACCACAATTAAGTGAAGCTGTTCACATTATACTGGTCTCTGTGTCTACACAGTGACAATGGTTGTTTTATTCTCTAAAATATTGCTTTGAGGAAAATGTCAAGGGATTAAAACTCATGCTTCCTAAGTAAAATGTTTTCCTACAATAAAGATGCTAATTTATCAACTAGAGAATGAAAGTGAACTTCTTTATAAAAGACAGACTGAAAAGATTAGCAAAATCTTGACAATATGTACAATATGCATTTACTCACTAACGCCTGAAATACCCAAAACTAGGGTTTTACTGCTCAAAGCACAAAATAGATCATCTTAGTAGAAAGAAGATAAAGCGCATTTTTATACCATAGAAACTAATTTCAGAATTCACTGAGACAAAAAAAAAAGCAAAATGTCATATATATTAAGCGTTTTAAATAAAGCCATGTGAAACCAGAGTTATAGTGGTTTAATTAAACCACGTTAGGAATGGCAGGAGTCTGTTCATGATATTTGAGGACAGGACAGAACAGCATAATAACCTTAATACTGAACAGCTGCAAAAAAGTCAATAATGACGTGAAGATGACAGGACTCTTCGAAAAAAAGATACTATACTAGCCTGGAGTTCATCATAATAGTGAGGACAGAGAAGATTACTTCTAATCAGGTCCACCATGACTTATGAAAAACATTTTTAAAATTTAGAGAAAAGATAAGTATGACATGAACCCAATTAGAGCTCCTTTCTCTAGCATAATAGAAATTCTGAAAAATAAAATTTTGGCTATATAACTATATCATCATAATTCCATTGAAAGAAAAGAGAATGCCACTAAAGAAATTATTTTCTTTACAAAACTTCTCCGTTGAATTCTGATTCTATGAGGGTGAGAAATAAATAGAAATAATGACGCAAAAGGAAAAACAATTACAAAAATATGGGAAGGAGTCTTAGAAAAATTCTGGAGAAACCTATGTCCAGAATGATTGGAATTGAATATTTTGAAAAAAATAACAAAGGTAGTACATCACATATACTTAAAATGTCTGAAGAGAAAGAATAAGGAGAAAATGGAAATATTTGGGGGAAGACCATTAACAAAAGACAACCAAGATAACAGAATTGTTCAAGGTTCATTTTGTGAAGTCCCCATATGTGAGCGAAACAACCCATAAATTGGAAGAGGTGTAATAAACAATGCAAGTGTGGGATTTCAGTATGAGGTGGTCATGGAAATGGCGATGGGTAAGGCATAAAAGCTAGCATTGTATATTCTCACAACAAGCAACTGTAGGACCCCAATCCTGAAACCAACATAACTTATTAGGCTAAATGCTACCCACTGCCCTCTCTAGCAAGCCTGAGCTTGTATCAAGTTTATATTAGGTCACTTGGGAATCTACCCAAAGGACACAAAAACACTAATCCGAAAGGATACATGCACGCATATGTTCATTGCGGCACTGTTCACAATAACAAAGGTATGGAAGCAACCCAGATGTCCAAAAATAGATGATTGGATCAAGAAGATGTGGTACATATACACAATGGAATACTATTCAGCATTCAAAGAAGATAAACACATGCAATTTGCAGCAACATGGATGGAATTAGAGGGGATCATACTCCGTGAAATAAGCCAGAAAGAAAGAGAAAAATATCTAATGGTTTCACTTATAACAGGACTATAGGGAAACCAAATAGGTGAGACACTTGGGGGGGGTGGGGGTGGGGGAGGATAAGGGCACAAAATGGAGTAGAAAAGGATACAAAAGACCACGGAGATGGATCATGGGTGAATTGGTGGTAGGTTACCCAAGGGGAATACAAAATGTAAAAGATATAAATAACAATAAAAATAAATATTTTTTAAAAAAATAATTAGGTCACTTGACCTTAAGAATGTCCTGCAACTTTGGAAACTGCCTGTAACAACTACTGAATTCTAAAGAATCGGCATCAGTTTTGGAAGGACAACTCACCAGCTTCATGATTTGGGGGAAAAGATAAAGGATGACCATCATCTTCACATATTTGAAGGAAAATAAATATTAGAGATAGACTAGATTAGTGAACCAAAAAATGCTATCAGGACCAATAGGTAGAAGATATTTATCTTTTATATTAGATGATTTTGCTAATCTTTTCAGTCTGTCTTTTATAAAGAAGTTCACTTTAGTTCTCTAGTTGACAAATTAGCATCTTTATTATAAGAAAACATTTTCCCTAGGAAGCATGAATTTAAATCCCTTGACATTTTCCTCAAAGCAATATTTTAGAGAATTAAACAACCATTGTCATTATGTAGACACAGAGATCAGTATAATCTGAATACCTTCACTTAATTGTAAAGTAGTGAGGAGAGAGGCACTTCTTGAAACTAGTAAGCTAGTTTCACGTTCTTTCATTCTTTTACCACTCATTTCATTTATTTTCTCACTATGTGTGCAACATCATTTTAAGTTTTAGGCAAGCAAAAAAATCACTCCAAGGAAGGGAGGTCCAGATAGGTCAGTATATAGGTAGTTAAGCAGATAAGTGGGTAAATTAAAACACAGGTTAAAATCAAGAACATAGAAGAAAACTCAATCAAACTCTGCCAGTGGAAGTGGTTTTAGGTTTTCTTGAAGGATGAATGAAAACACACATTAGAGAGTGCAGTATTAAAAAAGAATAAAGAAGTGTTTTGGACACTGATGACATTATGAGCAAAGGCACTAAGGTGAAAAGCAAGTGGCATGATATTGCTATATAGACAGTGAGTATTTCTGTTTGGCTAGAGTTTACAGGACAAATAGTGGAGTGGTGGAGGATGATACCAAAATTCTAGGCAAGGGCCCTGTTAAAGAGTTTGATTTCCATAGGCAGTGGGGAAAATAGAATATTTTAAATGGGCAATGCCAGGATCAATTTTGTAATTTGGAATGATAATTTTTACAGCAAAGTGGAGGGTAAGCGCCACTGGGAGAAAAGCTGGGAGAGGGTTAACTTATTCTGAGATAATTACCAGAGTCTAGTCAAGATGAAGCAGAGGTAGGGAGGTAAGGAAAGGGAATAGATTGGAGAGATATTTGGGGACATAGAGAGTTAGAACTCAGTGAGTAATTGGAAGGTGAAGGTGATGGAGTAAGAAGGTAACATTCAAAAAGTATTCATGGGGTTCTGGCTTGGGCAGATGGGTAGGTAGTGATTAGTGGAGGAAAACTGAGAATTTGCAAGGCATTTCTTGATGAAGTCATTGAAAGCAGCAAAGGAAGATGAGAATGTGTCCTGAAATTTTTGAAGAAGTAAGTAGTTGACCTTCCATGGTTGTGTGTGTAGTGTTCATGGGAAAGTTTGCAAAATGACCTTTCAGATCTTCACATGGGCTCATGAGTGTGACGTCATAGCATCCTGAGCGCTTCAACTCTTGCAGGAAGCACCAGCTGAGTGATCACTGGTTTGACTTGAATTTTCTTACGTCTCTTCCATAACTGGTGGCCAATCTGTCTTACAGCTACCTGTTGTGTAACTTCATGCTATTCTGCATCTCGGTAAACACATACTTTTGTCCATTTACTTTTTTCTCCATGTCTAGCTCACGGAACTGCTGGACTGAAGTTCCACATGGACAGGCGTTCTGCGTCTCTTGCGTACTACTCTGTACCCAGCTACTAAAACACAGGTGTTCACTGAATAAGTGAGGAACACACGAGAGTTTTCTTGTGAAAATGTTCAGGACACATTGTACCACTTTCAAAACACCTACAGATCTACCCATGGGTATATAATAAACCCAACAGAAATCAGTTTCAGAAGTAATCAAAACATACAATTACAGTCAAGAAACATTTTTAGATTTTTTTACCTCAAGGAAACATTTTATCTTTAAGAACTTTGATGTTATATGAGACAGTTCCTATACAAAGTAAATCAAAATAAAAATAGGGAATTAATGTCTAAAAGGACAAAATAGACACAAGTGTGTAACCTGAGAAATATAATTTAAAAGTTATCCTGTTTCTCATTGAGATTTAAGAAGGTTTCACCTCAAAGTCTGATAAGAGGCTTTCATATCATTTACACATTAGCCATCAGGGCTAACAACTAGGTGCAAAACAAAAAAAACACTTTAGTATTCTTTGACTCCAGGTAGAAATGTATACTTAATGAAAGCATATTTAATTAAAATACTAAAGATAAAAATCATCAGTTTTGATGATAACTTGGCAAACTAAGGTCACAAAAATATTTATAAAAAACAGTAATTGAATATGTTGACATCAGTGCTCTTCGATATAATTCACTGAAGGGGATGTATCACCCTGAGGCATTCTTGCCCAAACTGTATAACCTCCATTTTTAGGGGGTGGGGGGTTGCTTTATCATTTATTTTCCTAAGTCTATACACTCCAAAGAAACTTCTCAGTCTTCTAAAACTACAGAATCATATAACCTCAGTTTAATCATGAAAGAACAACAAACAAGCCCAAATCAAGGATATCCTACAAATAACTAATCAATGCTCTTAAAAAATGTCACGGTGATGAAAGACAAAGAGTAAAGAACTGTCCTATTCACTTCTGATATTTCTGATGTATTCATATCATCACTCTCAAGAGCAGCAGGCAATACATACTACTGATATACAAGTGTAGGCTGAAGAAATTGGAACCATTTCACATTGCATCCAGGGTATTAGGTAAATTCTAAGATACAAGCTTGATATTGCATTACTTTGGATTTTCCTCTAACAGTTACAATAAAAAGATTCTCTATTAACTAGAACTTCTAGTTAACTGATTGAAAATTACTTTACACTAAACTAACTTTACATATCTCATTTCTTAGGAAGGCTGTATGTCTTTCTAAATCATTATCTATCACAGCTCAGATTATTTGCATTGTAGCAGTTATCTCCATTGTCCAAACAGGAAAGCAGGCAGAGAAGGGAAGTAAAATGTAGAGAGAGGGGGCAACTGAGCAAAGAAGATGGAAACACTACTACTTTAAAACACATTCATTAACTCGGGAGTACTACTAGGTGCTCCAGGCTAAAAGTGAGCAGCCTCCTTCTAAACAGATTTTAATTTTTAAACCAGTGGAATAGGTCAGAGGCGCTTCCCCCACCCAGAATCCGCCTGCCAGCCAGCCACTAGCCCCAGGAGCTCTGATCCTGAGAAACAGTTACAAAAATTGGATAAGATCTCACAGCAAGATGGGGGTTTTGCTTTAGATATTTCTTATAAATGGGAAGACACAGCTAATAAAAATACATGTTTAACGTAGTGGTAGTGGTAGGAGGGCGGGTGTCTGTATTTGTAATAAAATTCTAATAAATAAAGATCAGCTTCACTACTTAATTAAAACTAGGCGGAGGCATATATGTTAGTCCAAATGCGAAGCTCACAAGACAAATGCTCAGACACGAGAATGACCTCCTGGGAAATTAAAATGCCAGGATGCAGGGAGAACTGAACAGTGTGGGGACCCAGGAGCTTCCACACGTGGAGCTAAAACAAGCAAAGATAAACCAAGTCTGACTGATTCCCAAGCTCTTCACCGACCTCAGATTAGCTGGGTATTAGTGCAGGCAGGCCTCAGCTGTCCATGAAAATGAGAACACATTTTAAAAGCTGCGTTTGAATTTTAAAGGTCCTCAACATTTCCGGTATTGTTTACTGACAAAGGTCAACACGGAGTGTTTTATTTATGCAGGGCGGAGCCGCCTCTGAAAGCACTAGGCTTTCCACAAGGCATTTGCTGAGAATGTGTTAAATGCATAGTTCCAGAGCCAAGGATATTATTTCTCAACCCAGTGAATGAATTATTAAAGGACCTCTGCTGTGCCCACCAGGGGAGACGGAGGCGGCGGCTTGACCCTGCACTCTGCATGCAGAGGGACACAGAAAACTCAGCCTTTCACTGTACCTTCTAATGACAATGAAGCCAAACCCACACTACCCTGTGCTTTTCTTCAATTCCCTTTTGGCCAATCTAGAAAAAAGGAAAATGGAAACATTCAAAGAAAACTCATAAAACTTCAGTTCCAAGCACAAAGTCCTTGGTTCTTTGGAGGGTAAGTATTTCATTGAGATTTGTGCCTGGCGTCGTTTCCCATATTCTGGATCTGCAAAAGCATTCACATCGGCCCTTCCTTCTTGCAAATCAAGAGTTTAATAAACTGACTCCTTCCAATGAGATTTGTGTTAAAATCGTTAAAACGCCCATGCAAGTAATTTTTCATTAACTGAACTAGAAATAATACACAATACATCCCAACTTTATGACAGGGAAAGGAGTCATTCACGTAGCAAGCCAAGAATATCTGTTGTACAAATTAAACATCTTTTTAGGACTAAGTCCAGTGTTTTAAATAACTATGGAATAGCATGAAATTAATACCAGGTGAATTTGGGCGGCAATACAGGAGAAACTTTATCATGCAAAGAAAAGTACTTTTTTATAAAAAGTACTTCTTAATAGGCTAAGAACATATTTTATATAAATATTTTCAATTGGAAAAATATTTTCTTTAACTTGTTCCCTTAGTGCATTTTAATAAGCAACTTGATTTATAAATGTTAGATTTACTTGCAACATCTTTAGCGTGAAGCAAGGTGAGTCTGCGACCAAAAAAACCCTAACCTGTTCTGATATGGGGAGCACTTAAATGACCAATGAACCCACATGCCTGGAAATATGGACCTAGTTTTATATAACTTTCCATTTTCAAATAAATATTTAAAAAACTAAAGTCTTCAGGAACTTTCTTCAGCAGGCTATGGTTTTTTAATTACACTTTTACTCAATGTACTTTCCAAAACCTCAGAACACTTACATTAAAAGAGCTGGTGCTGACATAATTTAGGTCAAACCCACCAGTATGTATAGCACACCCAGTGCACACCACCCATTACGCTTTGCGCAGGTGGTGCAAGATGAGTCAGGCCTGGTCCACTGGTCCACTGTCCCTGCATTGGGGCCCCCCACAACCCCCTGGCAGGGAAGACACATCCATAACCAGCTATAATGTAGGGGGTTATATTCTAGTGGTGTGAATAAAGGGCTCTGGCAGCACAAAATACAGAGTTAGGGTTCTGGAAAGGGACATGGAAATGAGGAGGGTGAGGCTCCTCAGAGGAGATGACATTTGAGCTGGCTGTTTAAGGATGAATAAGATTGCACCACAGAGCATTCCTTGTCGGGAAGATCTCATCAGTCCATACACACCCAAGTTTTTAAAATCAGATTTTTAAAAGTATGTTACTTCAGAAAGATTTGTTGGTGATGTCTAAAGTGAACTAAAAATCACAGTCTAGGTGGTTTCTTTCTCACTAGCCTGCTCTTCTCCCCAGCACCCTTGATGTTTAGGAAGCACATGTAATAAGGAAAAGGAGAGGGACTGAAGTACCTCAGTAGAAATAGAGAGAATGAGGCTGCTTCAAAAACAAATGAAAATCTGGCCTCCCTGGTGGTGCTTAACCGCAGCGCTGTGGAGCTGTCGGCGGCAGCGACGTGAGTTCTACACCTGGCCAGGGAGATTCCCACATGGCACAGCAGACCTCTCCTGCCTCGCCCCTGCTCCCCTCAGCGGTGTATTTCCATCCATCTGCCTGTTCTGCTCCCCACTATGTCCCTGGTGAACCCTCTTGCCATCCCATGCCTCTGGCCTGTACCCCAGCTTGTATGCATAAATAAATAAATCTTTAAAAAACAAAACCAAAAACAAATAAAAATCGAAACAGACACTGTTGTTCTGTGAGTGAGAAGTTATGTCTGAAAGAGAACTGCCACCATCCTTCTCCTGAAAACTCAAGCTACATTTTTATTTTTGGAAAGAGAATCTTTTATGAAAAAAGTTTTCAAAGTACTTAAACTTCAGAGCAATCATAAGAGTTTGCGCTGTGCTGAGACTTCTTAGGAGAACGGAGAAGTGCTAGGACATTGCTTTTCCTTTGATAATTTAGGATTCTAAAGCCCAAGTGAAGAGGGGTCCTAAATGCAAGAGAGAACAGGAGATGACAAGACTTTTCCCATCCATAGAACCTAGACATTTAAGAGTTAAAAACCTACAAGAAATTTAAGGAAGCTAGAAACTAAATATCCTAGATTACATTTTGTATATTCACATTTTATAAAATGAAGTTCCTTCATTCATATCAGGAATCACTGGTACCACCTGCATGCATGTTGAAGTGTGTGTGGGCATGAAGATGAAGATGAAGATATATGCCAAGTGTCGGAACATGTTCATTGCTTACTTTTCTACATGTAGAGATAAGTTGTAGGAAGAAAACATTTAGCAAGACTTGCCTTGGACAGTGAACCCTTTTATAATCCCCCATATAAGGGAAGGTAGCTTCTGAGAGATGAGTATTTGGCTCATCAGTATTTATTTATTTTTGCATACAAGCTGGGGTGTAGGCCAGAGGAATGGGGTGGTAAGAGGATTCACCAGAGACAGAGTGGGGAGCAGAACAGGCAGATTGATTGAAGTACACTGCTGAGGGGAGAGGCAGGCGAGGCAGGAGAGGTCTGCTGCACCACGTGGGATGCTCCCTGGCCGGGAATCCAACTCGTGCTGCTGTGGCTCTGCATAGCTTCATAGTGTTGTGCTTAACCTGTTGCGCCACCAGGGAGGCCCACCTCACTGAGATTTTCACTGACAAGATCGAAGGAGTTGGGCAGGGTTTTAGCCTCTTTGCCTTTCCTTTGTCATTTCTTTCTTTCTGAATGCTTCCATAAGGAAAATGCCTCCAACGGGTTAACTAACAGCCAACCACACAATCTGAGAAGTTCTCTGGTTCCCTACACCCTGTCCTTCTTACTTAATGCCTTCCACAGGGAAAGAAACGGAGGGAGGGGGGTCCCATTGATACCGGGACAATGTTCCTGTCATTTAAAGGACCATCCCCCTCCTGGGGTGTTTGACTCTCCTGTGTATGGTTTTATTTTCTCTTCTCCATTAAGTGCCATGGCAATTTAATTTAATTTTTCTGTTGCTTTGTTGGAATGGCTTCCTTTTGGAAGCTGCCTACCCTTCAGAGTGCAGGTCAGTGGGTGGTATATTAGTGGACAGTCTCCTGTCTGCCAGACACTGTCTTATTGATGTCTGGGTTGAGAAAGCATAATGAACCCAACCTCAAAAATCCTCCATCATGCTGCCTGTCCTGAGCACAGCGTGACCTAGATTCCTAGGAGTACGTGTGTCTCTTTTTGTGATCCAAGTTCTCAGCGGCAGAGATTCCCCTCTCTGTTTGGTGCCCTTTCACCAGATCCTCCTGCTGGGAGAGCCCACCCAGAGCTCTGTGTCCTTAGAATGCACAAATGCTGATGGGCTGATGGCTCCAGCAGCTCACCTGCTTGTTAACCTTCTCTGATCTCTTCCA
The DNA here is from genome assembly GCA_004024925.1 of Scalopus aquaticus. Lineage (NCBI taxonomy): Eukaryota > Metazoa > Chordata > Mammalia > Eulipotyphla > Talpidae > Scalopus > Scalopus aquaticus. Next base: position 16,302 of record PVIJ01004209.1, on the reverse strand, counting down.
ACTGCTGTCTCTTTGTGACCTTCATGACAAGTCTGTTCCCTGCCATTACTTCTAGTCAATGCTTGCGAAAATCTACTATTTACTTACCCAAATCAACTTCTGGCCAACCCTCAACTTTGCCTGGCCAGTGTAATCTGTCTCTCCTCTACATTCCAAAATCAACTTGGTTTTAGGTGTCCCAAATTGTCCTTGACCCCCTCAGCACACAGCCCACAATCCTGACATTAGCAATCTCTGTGACCAGGCTGAGGGCAAAATACCCTTTGACTCATTTTAGTGTGATGGTTTCTCCTCAGTTCCAGGAATGGCAGCTAGGATAATCAGGTACAACTACTACCTTGTAACAGCAACTAAGTCACTCCAGTAGAAAAAGGGCAAATGAGATTTGCCACAGGGTCAATAGAATATAGCAGTCTCTGATAAGTACTAAAGAAAGATAGCATCCAGAATAGTTCTTGAAATATCTACAACAGCACCTGATGCATGATGAGACACTGGGGAAATTATAAAAAGATATCTTTCAAATGAAAATTGAAAATCTTCAGAGCTAATGACTATGATAAGCTCCTTCAGGATAGAGACTCTGTATGGTACATCTACACTTCCCAGGGCCCAGCACAGTGCCTGGCATATAGTAGGGCTGATAAATACTTGTTGGGAAAAGTATGTCAAAGACATTTTGAGAGGATTAACTAATAATGTCTCCAGGGGTATAAATTAGGCAGGGTTTCTGAAGAGGCTCAGACAAAACTATCAGATCGGTGGACCCCTAAATCTACCTGTTGTGATGTCCTTGAGGTGCTATCCCCTGGATATGGACCACTCTGTAGTATACTCTACGGTCCAACATGCCCTCCCCCCCTGCTGGGATCCTCTGGACCTTCAGGTTTGCATGAGGATGTGGGAATCCTTCTGGAGAGCTACTCACTCATAGACTAAAGCAGGAATCTGGATTTGGCCAAGCATCTGATGTCTGAAACACACATGCGCACCTAACAGCCAGCTATGGGCTCTCTAATGGAGCCCACCATCGCTGCCACAACAGCTGGATGACAATGAGCCAAGAATGGAATGTTCTTGGGTGATGATGTGAGGCTCAGGTTTTGAGCATTTCTTTCCTTTTTAACAGGTGAAGCTATCAGAAATGTAGGCTAACAATGTAAGCATTCATAACTTTCTAAGTATATTAAAATGTTAGTGCTCCTTTCATTAAGTATACACAGCAATCAATGCTTTGATTGAGCCAGAAAAGCATACACACATATAGAAATATTTAGTCCTAGCTGTGACTCCTGATAGTCACCTTCAGAGATAAATTTCCACCATGGGGGTTTCAGTTAAGACAATAATATTTATTGAAAGGTAAACCATAAATGTATAGTGACTTGAGACATTATTGAACAGAAGTAATTTACACCGGAGCTGGTACACTGCATTTTAGCTCTGCTTTGATTTTATCAGCATTTGTCAATTAATCAACTCGAACCTTGTAAAACATGTTCTCTTATTAGTGGAAACATGTAATTGCATGCACACTTTGAAAGAAAGGTCGTTTAATAATTTGCTAATTGTACAAAGATAGATATATATAGAGAGAGGGGAAAAAAGGTAAATTCTCATTACCACTTTGTCTAAACTGGACTCTGTTTAAATTTAACCTTGTTAACTTAAAGAGTCCATGGTTTTAATTTTTTCATGTTTCACTAACTAGCAGAAAAGATATAAGACAGAAAGAAATTAGTCTAGCTTCAACTTAATTTAAATATTGAAGAGCATTTTTGTTGTCACCTTCGCCATTTGATAATTTTGCCACTATGGTGATAGCCAAATCAAGATATTTTCTTGGCAGAAAAGAGACGAGAAAAAAGACAAAGCAAAAGAGCAGGAAATGGAAATGAACAAGTCAAGCGAGGGCCATGTTCCTTTCTTTTTTTTTTAATTTGCTTCAGCTCAGCTTTCATTCTGCTAGATCAGTTGTCAGCTCCCTATTTTTTGACTGCTGCTTCATTTTAAGTTCAGTAAGTAAGGAAGAGGCTGAGCCCAGTGCTCTCTGTGGGCAATCCACCCAGCAGCACAGCAGCCAACTCTCCTGGCAACCACGAAAGCACTTGAACTTCCAGGCAGCATCACCACCACCAAGCATGCCACGGTCCTCCACAGATCTCCATGAAGTTTAAAATGGGTAACATACCTTGGAGAGCAATTTCTATACTGGGGTCTGCTGGGCTGAATCGAGAAATCCGCACCATCTTAGACGTGTAAGTGGAACTTCAGATGAGGCATTTTGTAAGAGGAAGAATTTTGCGTGGCATTTACAGAGGCAATGTTAGTAGAATGGAGGCGGGTTTTACCAGCTCCGAATGGGGCAAAGAGTTTTGCCGCAGAGCTCCTTTATAAGAGTAGGGAGGCCCAGGTTGCTCCCTGCCTGCTCAAACTGGCTTATCAATCCATTCCATGCCAGTCCATTTTCTATTCTAAATAAGTCATTATTGGAGCACATTACCCTAAGCAGATGCAAACACTTTTCCTGTGTGAGACTCCCTTGGGCAAATTAGGTTTCTTGGAAAAGGGTCAAGGAGCAATGAAGCAAAATATCTGAGAAACGAACATGTCGTTTCAGGGGACATTTCATTCATTCAGGACACAAGTCAGGTTTTAAACACTGCTTGCGCAGTAACACCGAATTTGACCGAGCCAATTTTGGGGAACCAAATCCTGATATCGACAAAGTTTCTTCATATGGTCACAAAAAAATAGATGTTTATTCCAAATAAACTTTATTAAGCCATAATTGACATACAAAATTAAGTAAAGATGTATGAGATGTGATTTCATATACATATATTATTAAATGATTATAAATTAGTCAACACACCCACCACCTCACAGTTATCTTTGTGTATATGTCCCTGTGATTGTGAGTGTGTGCAAGAGCTTATTTTTCGTGATAAATATGAGAGTCATAAACAGTGGAAAATTTTCTCATATTTCTAACCAAAAACTGCTAATCAAATTCTAATTTCTGAAAATTACAGTAAAAGAACTTTTACAAGGGAAGAGTTACTATAAAATTGCTATCTTCTGTTCTCTTCATCTTACCTATCGAATGTGAAATAGTTGTGAAACAGGTACTCAGTATTGTATTTTTTTTCTTTGAGTCAGAGAGGAAAGTCTTTTTTATGTTCTTTTAATGTTTGCTTATATTAGCTTCAGCTTCAGTTAGCTCACCTCCATAGATCAAGATTCTTTGCAAAACAGAAGAGACAAGACGCAAATGCAAATGTGGGAAGGACTCTGCTTGGGAACATAATAGCTGCTCTCTGGCAGGAGTTATTTCTACCTGAAACATAGATCCCATATTAAGAAACTGCGGGGAAAAATGAATGGATGTGGATGGCAGGTTTTCATTTGCTTCCTTGACATCTTAGAATACTGTAAATAAGCTTGTGTGTTTCAATTGAAATGGTTCCATTATCGTAGAGGTCTTAATCATTTGTAATTGCAGTTTCTGAAGTGTTCAAAGCTTGTGCTTAAGGAACATTATTGGCATTCAACATAGTCATACTACATTAAGCAGATTTACCACCTTGTTCATGGTTATCCTTGATCATCTTTATGTAAACCGTAAGTTTAGGTTGATGAGGTGGCTTAGCACCCTCCTATGTTGCAACCTGCTAGGCACTACCAAAACATCTGGCTCAACTTATGCAAAGGAAACTGAAGTTGGCAAGGTGAAGGGGGAGGGGTGGCAGGTGGAGGCCAGTGAAGACAAAAGCTTAAAAGGGCAGACTTATTTTGAAATATACCTGGGAATTTGGTTTCATTAGGGTCTGATGAGGCTAACAGATCAGGAGGTGGTTGCCACGGAAAGGAAAATTACTTAGGATGCCAAAGAGGGAGGGGCCATCTCAGGCCACACAGGGTCACATGGGGAGGCACCAGGGTAGGGGGGAATGTGGGCCAAAATTTTTATTGTTGTGGCCTACTCAGTAGAGTCAAAGCAAAGTTGGGTAAGACTTAGGATTGGATAGTTTGAATGATTTCAGAGGGTTCTGAACGATAGTAGTGGTTCTACAAGTTAGGGTGATTGAGAACAAGGAGATAGTGGTCTAGAACTCAGGAGTCTGCAGAAAGATGGCATGGGGGCAAAGATTCAGGTACGGCTGATCTGCATATCAAAGGATGTTCCTAGGTATAGTTAACCCCAGAAGGGAGTGCCTGCCCAGGGTCTGCAAGGATCCAAGGTGTCAAAGTTTCATAAAAACAACATAGTTAAGCCCTTCTGAAAGAAGCATAAAATCAGAGCATCTCAACCTTTACCATGCATAGAATTTTGTTAAACTAGAGATTCTAGAGTCATTAGATTAGGTGAAGTTTGAGATGATATTTTAAAAATGTTCCCTGGAGATGCTTGGACTCCACTTTGAGGAGTCAGGGATGAGTATATATCTAAGACACTGGGGGAAAAGGAGTATATGAAACAGACAGACCAAATTCCTCAGTATCTTCCACTAGAGTAAGATCAAAAACAAATGAGTAAAATATATATTCTGTCCAATAGGGATAAGTGTTAATGGAGAAAAGGCTGGGGAGGGGATGGCATTAGCGATTATAAATGCAGTGACTAAGAAAGTACTGTCAAAAAGAAGGCACTTGAGGGCCTCCCTGGTGGCGCAGCGGTTAAGCGCTGCGCTGTGGAGCTGTCAGCAGCACGCAATGTGGGTTCGACGCCCAGCCCGGGAGAATCCCACATGGAGTGGCAGACCTCTCCTGCCTCGTCCGCTGCTCCCCTCAGCAGTGTATTTCTGATCTGCCTGTTCTGCTCCCCACTCTGTCTCTGGTGAACCCTCTCGCTGCCCCACGCCTCTGGCCTGTACCCCAGCTTGTATAAATAAATCTTAAAAAAAAAAAAAAAAGAAGGCACTTGAGTAAAGATGTGAAGGAGGTCATCCTACTCCAGACATTTTTTTCCTTTAGCAACATATGTTAATACTCTCACATATCAGAACTTAAACATCTGTCTTATTCTTTCTAATGGCTTCAGAATATTCCACTGTTTGCATATACCATCATATTGATGGACATTTTGTTATTTTCATAAATGGAATGTTTTAGATTAATCCTGTCATGATTTGTTAGATGATCATTTGAGTGGTTTTAGAGTTAGAGACAGTGAAATGAAGCCTGGTTAATTAGAAAGGGACTTAAATTAGGTGTGAGAAGCGGTGGGTACAAGCCCTAGCTGGGTCACTTTACCTGGACAACTACGTTGTATCAGTGAACATTTTTAGAAAGCTATTTTTGCACAGTTGGTCTGGACTCATGAGAGTTTTCCCTTTTCCCTGCCACATCTTAGGCTGGGCAGCCTCCCACCAGATGCGGCGTGATGGCCTGGGCTTCTCTGCTGGGGGCAGAGGTCACATCCTGCTCAGAACATTGCTCCAAGTCAGGCTCCCTGGAACTCCCGCAGAGACAAATAAAAACCTCAAACTCCTAGAAACGGAGCTTCCATATGACCCGGCAATACCACTACTGGGAATCTACCCAAAGGACACAAAAACACTAATCCAAAAGGATACATGCACCCGCATGTTTATTGCAGCACCGTTTACAATAGCAAAGGTATGGAAACAACCCAGATGCCCAGAAATAGATGACTGGATCAAGAAGATGTGGTGCATATACACAATGGAATACTATTCAGCATTCAAAAAAGACAAACACATGCAATTTGCAGCAACATGAATGGATCTAGAAGGGATCATGATCAGTGAAATAAGCCAGTAAGAAAGAGAAAAATATCAAATGGTTTCACTTATAACAGGACTATAGGGGAGCCAAATAAGAATGCAACATTCAGCAGGGGAGGAGGGGAGGGGGAGGGCTCAAGAGGGGGGAAGAGGGAAGCACAGGGGACTATGGCGACGGCTTCACGGGTGAACAGGTGGTGGGTTACCTATGGGGAACACGCAATAATGTAAAAGATATGAATAACAAAAATAAAATATTAAAAAAAAAACCTCAGCCCTCCAGGTGACAAGCTGTCCACTTCCCCACAAAGGAAAGGATGTGAAAATGTTAGGGAGCAGTTTACCTTCTGGGCTTGGAGGATGACCTTCCCCAGAAGAGAAGGCATCTAAGTATCCTTAAACAAAAACAAACAAAAAGCCCTTACCTTCCTCTAACATTTACTTATGTGGCTGCAGATGTTAGCACGGGGCCATATGCCTGAACAGATTTCACATTTAATGAAAGATTAATTTATTCATTTGATTATTATCGGAGGCGGTACCTGCACTACGCCCAAATTCTGCCAGGCCCAGACTGCGGCAGGAACAAGTATCAGTGCACTATGGTTCTTCCCCGTCACCCTCTAGGTTCTGAACAAACACAGGACACGGGGAAAATGTGACTCAATGGAGCATTGTTCAGCGCAGTTAAGATTAAGCAGCAGCTTTGACCCATCCCCTCCCCACAAGGAAGTTAAATCCTGACAGAGTGGAATCCACTTTTAATTCGGACATTTGAGTCTATATTTAATAATGTGTGCATACTGATATTACTTGTCATTTTAGAGATTATCTAATGTCTTAGTACTTACTGTGCAAAATCAGAAAGATTTAGCACTCAACACCATCACCACCTCCCATCAAGCTTTCCCTCCGCCATCCCTACAGTTGGGTAAGCAGCAACTTCTGGGTAAAGCAGTATTTTGTGTTTACATTGGTAGGAGCAAGTAATAGTGTTTACTACTGAGCCACACAGTATAAAAACACACTTCCTATTTTGTTCAGTATTTTTTTTCCCTGGTGTTGTCTTTCTTTTGTGTGCATATCTATTAGTTTCTGAACTATCCAGAGGAACTGCAAAAGCCCTTTTAAAAACTTTTTGACATGGTCCACCCAATCAGTTCATCGGTCAGATCTGTTTGTCCCTCTAGAAGTTGCCCATTCTGCCTGCTCTAGCAGTTTCCCAGGTCAGCTGCCCACCTGTTGTCGTCCTGGGGCTTCTTTTTAACACCATCTTGCGAAATCCCTGTGCCTCTTGCCTGTGCTGGGTCCCCCGTTTCCTGGATCCCATGGTTTCCTCTTTCTTGGTTTACATCCTCATTTTGGTAGAGCACATTCTCTAGTGGCTACCTGAGAAAAGGTACACAGGAAGTAAATTCATTGAGACCTTCCTTGTGTGTCCAAAAACATCTTAATTTTACTCTCATACTCGTTAGTTAAGTTTGTGATTGAATTCTAGCAAAATGTCATTTCCCTCATAATTTGGAAAGTTGAACATAAATATCTTCTAACTTCCATTACGTGGTTGAGAAATGTGATGTCCTTGAGAAATGTGATGTCCTTGATATTCCTGGTCATTTGCATGTGACCTGCTTTATTTCATTGGGAGATTTTGGAATCTTCTTTGTAACTATCTAGTGTTCTGAAATCTTAGAGTGAAGAACCTTAATGAGGATCGTTTATCCATTGTCTGATTTCTCTTCCCTTAAAATCTGGGAATCTGCTGTTGAATCTTGAAAATATATATATTTTTTGTATTCTTCTTTGACACTTGTCTCCTCATGACTGTTTCTGTTTTCTCTTTTTGGAGCTCCTCTGGTAACAGGCTAAACTTTGTGGACTCGACTGCTATAGTTCTTACTTCCTTCCTCCCATCGCTGCTGTCCATCCTTGCCCGCTAATTTATACTTTCTAGAAGGTTTTACTTGACTTTACCTTCTATATGTCTGAATTTATTTATTTTACTATAAGTTTAATTTTCAAGATATTTTTCTTATTTTGTGGAATATCCTTTTTACTTCATGGACATAATACTGTCTCTCCTTTTTCTGAAGTAATTACAGGCTTTTAAATGCTGTTCTTTTGCTTCCTTACTTACTTGTATTTTCTCTGAGCCACCCTCCCCACCCCAAACCCCTTCTCTCTGTTTTAACCTCAATAGTTTATATGAGAGGCTACACTCAAATATCCTGCAAACTGCTTGAATATTATTTTATATTTAGGATATTCATATTTATTTCTCTCTATATATAGGCATACACATATATAAATATCTGAAGTATAAATGTGTGTATATGTACATGTAGCAATATAAAATAAATTTCTATTTAGGGACAATGAGTCCCTCCTTATAAGACATATTAGAGATCCTAAATAGGGCCAGGTTGTGCTTATTACCTGCACAGAAATAACTGCAAGGGAATCCAGCCATTTCCAAGGGAATTCTAAATGCCAGTCAGGTCATTTCTTTGGGCTGTTCAGTTTCTTCAGATAAGAAACCTTCAAACCCCTATATTTATTACAGCACTATTTACTACAGCTAAAGTAAGGAAACAACCTAAGTGTGCCAGAACAGATGACTGGATCAAGAGGATGTGGTCTCTATACACAATGGAATACTACTCAGCAATCAACAAAGAGAAACTTGTGTCTTTTGCAGCAACATGGATGGAGCTGGAAAGGATTAAGCTCAGTGAAATAAGTCAGAAGGCAAAAAAAACATTGGATGGTTTCATTTATAGCGGAATATAGAGGAACTGAACAAAGGGTCAGGAAAAGACAAAACTGCAAGCTGCAATAGATCTGAGGCTATAACGGGCAGGGGGAGGGAGGGAAAAGGGTTAAAATGGGAGAGAAGAGCACAAGAGACGATGGTGATGGTTTGCTATGGTGGTGGGCTACGTGGACTACATCTTAGGGGAGAATTAAAATGCTGTCCAAAAATTAACAATGATATAATAAAATAAATAAATAAATTTAATTAAAAAATAAAAAAGAGGAAAGGTGAAAATTAAAAAAAAAGAAAGGACAAAGGCATAGAATGAGTGCCTGATAAGGACATGTAGCTAGACTATAAAAGAATTCTTTCATTCCAATGATAAAAAGACAATCAAGTGTTAAAATAGGCAAATTAGCTTACAAGGGAATTCCAGAAGTAAGACTTAAAAACGGTCAATAAGCACATGAAAGAGGCTAAAGAATCTTTCAAACACAAACCTAAGGAGCCTGCCCCTGGGGGTGGAGGTGCTGTGGCAGCTTGCTACACAGTAGATCAGGTGGCTTCCCAGCTCCCTCTGCGGAGTCCCACCTCTCTCCCTTGGGCCCAGTTCCTGAGTCCATCGTCTCTGACTTAGTCCAGCCCACGCCTACCCCTCAACCCTGCAATAAGGATGGAGAACCAGCGCTGGCAGTAGAGGCAGGCAAGGGACAGGGGCTAGCTTCTCCATGTGTTGTGTTCCACGACCATGCTAGCTGCTCTCTGACTCCTCTCAACCAACCCCTTTTCTAGTCCCACCCCTTAGTCCTTCTTAAGCCTCCCCAACATCCTGTAGAACAAATTTGCAGGCTTCTCCGGTTTACCTCAGATAGTCCTCCTCTGTCTCTGCGCCACCTTCCAATAATTGCTGACATCTCTTGCTTGGTAGCATCACCTTTTATGTGCTCTCTTAGCCTCTCTATTTATTTTTTCGGATTCCTTGCTGCAATTTTAGGGAGGTTTTTAGAATAAGAAAATACAAATCCTTGTGCTCTGTGTGCTGCAACCAGAAGTTCCCTGTCTTATAAATTTCACTTTTTAGTTACATGTACTTATGATGAATTTATTCTAGTCTAGTGTGTTATCCAGAGAACATTGAGTGTTACCTCAAATCAACTCCATCTAACAACTACTTTCAGGAAGGATGTTGCCAAAATCACTTTAATTCTGCTATTTTCTAGGGAATTCAGGCGAAGTGTACTAAACTCTCCCACAATCATCTTTTTGGCATATGACTATTACCTAGACTCCAGAAATTTGGACCAATAATCAATTTGAGGCAAAAGTCTCATCAATTTCTCAGTATGAAGGAAGACAGGGAAGGATGATGAAATAAAAGAAACAGACATCGAGAAAAGGATTTTTAAAACAGAATACTAAGGTTGACCAAATAATTATTTTGAGAAAAGATTATAAAAAAATTTTACTTTAAGGAAATTGAAGCAAAAATCACTTATTTGAGGGCCTCCCTGGTGGCACAAGGGGTTGAGTCTCAGCCTATGAAGTTATGGGCAGCCACTGTAGCCACTGCAGTATGAGTTCGATCCCCAGCCAGGGAGATTCCCACATGGTGCAGCAGACCTCTCCTGCCTCGCCCGCTGATCCCCTCAGCAGTGTATTTCAGTTAATCTGACTGTTCTGCTCCCCACTCTGTTTCTGATGAATCCTCTCACCCCTCCACCCCCACATACCTCTGTCCTACATCTTAAAAAATATATATATTAAAAAAATCACTTATTTGAAAGGCAGTTGAATATTTTCTATCACTGCATGCCAACTGTGAAACTCCATTCAGACATTCATTCAACATATACCTGAAACTCAAATTCACACAAAACCCACCATTATCTAGCAAAAAAAAAAAAAAAAATCCATGTAAAATATTCTCAGAATTTTACGCGCAGATTCCCTTCCAATTATGTACTTGTTCTTTACTGTTTTAAAAGTTATTTATTTTAGGGCCTCCCTGGTGGCGCAACGGGTTAAGTGCAGCACTATGAAGCTATCCAGAGCCACTGCAGCACGAATTCGATAGCCGGAGAGGGAGATTCCCACATGGCGCAGTAGATCTCTCCTGCCTCACCCATTGCTCCCCTTAGCAGTGTATTTCAGTCGATCTGCCTGTTCTGCTCCCTGCTCTGTCTCTGGTGAAATCCTCTCACCACCCACACCTCTGGCTTACACCCCAGCCTGTATGCATAAATAAATAAATCTTCTCAAAAAGTTATTTATTTTGGGTTTAAGAATGCATGCATATATGTATATACTAATTTATATAATATATATACTAATTGTGTGAGTGTGTAGTCTTCATTTTATCCCCCAAATTTAAGTCAGCTTGTTGGTTTTCCTTTTAATATATTACTTATATGTATTTTTATTTTCTTGAGTATATTTCTTACAAATTTGTCTACCTGAAAATGTGTATTTCTCTCTATACTATGCCATACTCAATTATGGGTCAATAACTTTAAAAATTAACTGTGCTGTCAATAACAAAGCTCTAGTGTAGCTCTGACCTTGATAAGATGGAAGATTTTCTAATTGGATTGACTTTATTTTAGATCCCAACTCTTTCACCTATTCAATGAGCCCAAACTCTCTCTGATGGGAAAAGAAACATCATATTCTCTATTTTGCAGGTTGTTATAAGGATTAAATCGTGTAATGCATATAAAGAACCTGACTAGTGCAGGTGCCCAATAAATAAAACCTATTGAAATCAGAACATGAGAAGAAATTGAAACCTTAAACTCTCTGAGAGTATATTTTTTCTCAGTGAATAATTTTCACTTCTGTTTTTAGGCATAATATCAGTGATAAGCTGGTCAATTAGAAGCAAATTGTCAGTCACTGAAGAGTGATGGGAAAGTTCTTACAGGATATTAGGAAAAGCAATATGAAAGTGGGGTAGGGAGGAGGACTGGAAAAAAATTAAGGAAAGTATTAGACTCTGGATCAGTTTCTTAATCTCTTGAGACACAGTTTCTTTAACTACAAAACTAGGAGGTTGGGTGGAGTCCCTCCAGATGTTCAGAATAAAGAGTTCCTTGGTTAGTTCTAAAACATGCATGCCTCACCTTCTGCCCTTTCCTCCCCTATTCAAGGCATCAGTTTGTTTTGTTTTACCTGGAATATTACAAAGCAATTTGCCTACAGGTCCTTCTCACTCTCCCCTCCTACTGCCTACTGACATAACTTGGGAAGGATGGATGAGTTGACTTACAGCTTCCCATTATACATTATGTTTCTCTAAGTTTTACAACTTCAGCTAAATATTTTAGTTAAGGGGAAAAAAAGAGGAAACACAATATGTCAGAAGGTTTATTTGTCGATCCTTCGCCCCATAGCAGCATAAAACTTTTACAATAAGAGAAAAAAATCTACCATTATTTCAATAAAACAGACACTTTAAGTATAATTTAACATCTCTTCTATGTGGTGCCATCAATATTGTGGATAGCTGATCACCAACACACTGGCTGAATTGCTGCCAATTCAGTAGATTTGATTTGGTTATGAAGATAGGCAGTTTACTGGGGCACATCTGGCAATTTTGGCAAACAATGAATGAAATGAATCAACCATGCAGTGATTGGACAGGCTGCTTGGTGATCAGAGTGACCTAGATGGAAAATTTCCGTGGGAGAAATTAATCTTAAGGCTGTAGGAGGGCACCACGATACCAAAATAAAACTCAGCCATTTATGATGAGTAACCTTAATGCTACTATTAAAAATTATTAAAATTATTCTTAAGTTAGTAAAATACTATCACTGTTTCTACCAATGTACCAATATTTACCTTTTTTTTTTATTGTGGTGACATTGTTATACTTTTATGTGACATTTACTTTTATGTGAGAGGAAGAGACTGTGCTAAGTGTTGCTGGGAATGAAAGAAGAAGCCAAAGAACCTACCAAAAAAAAAAAAATCTAGGAGCCAGGTGCTCTGTCAGTAACTTTCAAATTAAAAAGTTTTTGTTTTCTCATTTGTAAAATTAACTGTCCTCAATGATTTTATGGTTTAATTGATTATATCTTTTAAAAGTAGGGTTTTCACTTAATGCCTTCTTCCTGGAAAAAGCATTCTTAATTTATCTACATAGCAGAGATAAAACTGAATGAATATTTTGATGTTCTTTAATTAATTACAAACAAGAAAGTCCCTCCCCTCAACTTAATCTCAGGAAGTCTATTAAATCCTATTGCAACATTTTCCTTTGTTCTCATTCTGTCTTTTCCCCTCAAAGCTGTCAAGACTTTGAAGAGCTCTGATTACTTCTATCTTTTCTCAAATACTCTACTCCTTCAAAATACTTTTTCTTATTCTCAAAAGGGGGGAAAAAAAGCAAACCACAAACTCTGTGGTATCTACAGAATGTGTTTGTTGGTTACACTGTGGCCGACTGTCCCGGTTTGTCCAGCACTGATGGTTTACCACCATGGAGGACTTTCCAGTCTAAAACTGTCCTGTCCCTGACAGTGACAGTGGGTCACCTTGGTTGGTCGCTTGAGAAAAGGGCCGGATGTGGCAATGGAAATCAGCATCAGAAAGCTGCAATTTAATCCTCCTATTAGAAGAAACTGCTTTCTGTGCTAAACAGCTGTAGAAAGCAATCAAACACCAGACAGATGAATGAATTTGATGACCCTTATATTTTCTTTATACCAGTGGCTCTCATTCTGACTTCCTACTAGAATCATCTGATTAGCTTTTAAAATATGGTATTATTCCTTCATTCAATTATTCTGAAGGTAAGTCCCAGTCATCACCATGGATATTTGAAATTCCCCAGCTGAGTGTGATGTTAGCCAGGGCTAAGAAATACTACCTTATTTATGTACATTGTAAGATTCAAACCAATGGTCTATCAAGAAGCATTCAAGGCAAAGACAAATCTACTTCTCAATTTCTGACTTTCTAAATGTTACATGCAAGTTTTCACTTCACATTGAAAATAAAAGAAAACCCTCAAAAGAACTTTAAATTTATTCACCTGCGGATCATGATGTAAGTTTTTCCTTGTCATGTTTTTATTTTGAACATTGATCACCACCATCTAAAGAAATACTTTCTTGCATAGGAAACTATATTAGTTACAGTGGGGCCACAAAGATTTTAAAGTCAAGGTCTCTGCCTTTAGCAAACTCACAGAGGAATACATGAGTGACGTCTACGTGATCAAAGCAAAGACTTCAAGGGGAGTGCAAAGCGGAAATGGCGATGACCTGGGATGGCTAAGAAATTTGAACAGAGCATGTAGGATTTAAAGGTCTTGAGGGCTGGGTAGAATTTCAACAAGAGGACTAGAAAAAGCACTCCAAGTAGGGAGAAAGGTGGTTTGGGGTGGTTAAGAAGCAATAGACTATTAAATTTAAATATATATACAAACATTCTGAGCAATGTAAACTGTGTCTGGGTAATGTACAGAGTTCTATAAAAGGTAGGTTGCTAAGTAAGGGGATATAATTAGCTCAATCACTTTTGGGTGGATAACCACTCATGACATTGTAAAGAAGAATTAGGCAGGCAGATGAAACAGGTGGTTCAGAATAAGCATAAAGATAAGCTTGGTTTAAAATTTGAGAACAACCCACTGAATTACAATAGGACAAATCCCTATTTTCTCTCATGCTGGGCCGACTGAAGAGACCTAATCACCCAGACACCAAGGCAAATGCTGCCTAGATCACTGCCAAGCCCTTGGGGTGCCTAGTCTATCTGATGAAATGATTAATGTTGAAGGAATACTTTTAGAACAAAAATTAGGCAAAATATCTTAAATATCATGTTATGTGATTACCAATTGTTGATATTCTACTATAGTTGATCCTTGAACAATATGAATTTGAAGAGCCTGGGTCCACGCTTTCCGGTGAACAGATGACATAATCTTACAGTATCAATACAGCGAGGAACTATAAATGTATTAAATGTATTTTCTCTTCCTCATGATTTTATTAATGAATTTGTCTCTAGCTGACTTTCTTGTAAGACCATTATACATAATAAATATCACATGCTAAATATGTGTTAACTGACTGCTTATGTTATTGATAGGACTTATAGTTCAAACTACTAGTGGCTTAATTTTGGAGGAGTCAAAGTTACACATGGATTTTCAGTTGTGTGTGGGGGGTGGTCAGTGCCCCTAACCCCCATGCAATTCAAATGCTAACTGTACATGTATTATGCAATGGTCTTTTGTCTGGATTTCAGAATTAAAATAGCACTGTTCCATTTGTCTTTGCCTCCTAAAATAGTTAATCTTCATATTTATTCCAATATCTGGTCTTCATGCAAGATATTAAGTAAATGCCAATGAATGATCTGGATATACATCATCTCAGGAAGTCAGTTGGCAAAATTAACATTTAGAAGTAGGCACCACTGGTTATTTCACACATTATTAACTTATATTACAATTCAAATAAGCTTACAGCTGGCAAAAAAATCTCTTCTGTAAAGTGATCTCAAACATAATAGGCTTAATCAGAGATAAATTAAATTAGGCAGCCATGCATACTACAGCATATTAATTCTGAGTAGTTATTAAATACATTTTCTGTTATCAGTGGTGTGAACAACATTATAAGCAAACAAATTCTTCAAGAGGGTAGCAAATAAAGTTTATGTTTGGGATGCTAGGTGCCTGACATTTTCCCTTGTCTTCTTATAATGTTAAATAATCTTTTCTGCTAATAATGGCATTAGGTTAAGTCTCCATAAATGAGTCAACTTTACTCCCAGGCAATTTAGCAAAAGACAAAACCATCAGTGTGGCTATGGATTTTTCCAAAAGAAACTTTTCTATGGAAATTTTTTAAAAGAAGGCATTAGTGAGTCAGAGTGGGAGCAAAAATATACAAGATATATGGCAATAAATATTCTTTATGTTAAAATTGATGCATATAATCTGTGTTTTGGGCTGACTGTGCTGACTGTGAATATTCAAAGAAGGAAATTATTAAGGTGGAATGCTATCTTGTCAATAAAATCCTACTGTTCTCTCTTTCCTTAAATGGTAGTACTCTAAGCCGTCAAACTAGCACTCACAAGTAGCATTCTACAAGTTATGAAATGTCGCTTTTATGAAAGAAAAAAAAAAGACACATGTTAGTCTATATATATATGTATGTATTTGGAGGGAGTGAGATCACACACATACACACGCACTCTCACACACACATATGTTACCTTCCTTGATGCACTTTTACCATGTTATCTTATTATTTTAATTAACCAGACCCTTTAATTTCTGTATCCAGAGGCAATTCAAGTTGCTCCACCCCCAAGTCTGGGAGACACAATTGACATTCTTTCTACTTTGCACATTTAAAGCTCAATGTAAGGGGACAAGAACATTAGGTTGCCCAGTGAGCAAAATGTGAAACTAATCACTATCTGTTCTTAGCTGTGGGTACAATAATTGGCAAATTAAAGTGCCTGAGAATAGCTGGGCTACCCGCATCACAAGGCATCACCTTGGAATAGCTAATGAAGACAAATGGATACAGTAAGCTTTACTGACAACTCTGTCAAACACCCACGGACCAAAAAGGCAACATTACAGTACCTATTAAATTTGCTATGAAGTACATACCATGGAGAAATATTATTTAAAGGAATCAAATTCAACCACCCTCAGTTTTTTTTGTGTGTGTATATACATATACATATAATATACATACACACATACATATACACACACACACACACACACACAAACACACATATGCTGTTCGAATTAAGACT
>PVIJ01004208.1:44453-120911 GCA_004024925.1 Scalopus aquaticus | reverse complement strand
GTTGTGTGAGTTCCTTGTAAATTTTTGTTATCAGTCCTTTATCAGATGTATTGTGTGCAAAGATCTTTTCCCAGTTGGTAGGGTGTCTGTTAGTTTTGGTTAATGTCTCTTTTGCTGTACAGAAGCTTTTTATTTTGATATAATCCCATCTGTTTATCTTGTCTTTCACTTCCTTCGCTTTGAGGGATGTGTCTTTCAATATTTTGCTGAGATGTATGTCGTGTAGAGTTTTGCCTATATTTTCTTCTATACATTTTATGGCTTCAGGTCTTACATCCAGGTCCTTTATCCATTTTGAGTTGACTTTTGTGCAGGGCATATGGTAGTAGTCTAGCTTCATTTTTTTGCATGTGGCTGTCCAGTTTTCCCAGCACCATTTATTGAATAGACTGTCCTTGTTCCACTGCATTTTCTTTGCTCCAAAGGAAGGGAATTGAATGACAAAAGTTCATGTCAGGTAAAAGACAATGTAATTAAACTCATTTCCATGGAGACACAGGAAGATGAATTCTAGTGAAGAAGGCTATTGACATACTGTATTTGGAAAAAGGACAATTGCATTAGTATGTCTCTCCATATTTTTTACATATTGATGATATTGGTCATATGTCTACTACTCAAAGATGCTACTTATATACCTAATACCTGCCATTTTATTTTCTCATAACTGCAAAAATATTTGTACTACTGATTTTTATGAGTAATTTGTGGCTGTGATGCAAATAGGTGCCATGAGATAAAACTGTCAGTGTTCACATTTTTTTTGTTGTATTATTGCCCTTAAAGGTTCTTATTTGTTGCTTGACAAAATGTTAACAGAACCTCAAAGTGCCAATATTCCATTACTTTTAAATAAAATGAAGGGCATATGGTCTGTATGCTCCTGGACTCTTGTCTCTGAATTTATTGACATTTTAAATTCAAATGTCAAACTTAATAGTGATACAAGAGAATGTTTTCCTAATGAATGGAATAGATGAACTTTTGAAAGCAGTTTATGGTCAGTTGTTTAATAAAATGCAGGAACTCGGGATGACTTTGGGTAATCTCATTTTTATAAAATTGTCAGTCAACTAAATTCTGCTTCTGACTTAGAGAGTAACTTGCTCTCGATTAATCCCACCCAAATGTATTTTTGTTAAAGTGACGTGGCTGCATGACCACTGTTAGTTATTCCCGGGTGAAGTATAAAGATACTAACACGAAAAATACTTCAAGGAGGAACAGGACTTTACTTACACCTACCCCTGAGGCTCCGTTTCGCCAATGTCAATAAGGTTAGGAAGAGCTTGGGGGTCTTGGCTTTGGTTCAGTCAGTCTGAGATGACCCCGAGACTTCAATTCCTCCAAGCTCCCAGGTGAGACTGCTGCTGTGATTCATGGGCCGCAGTTTTGAATAGTAGTTCCAAGCCAGCTGTTGAGCTGAGTTATCATCAGATGTGAAAAGCAGGACAGTGGATGCTTAGACTTTAGAACGTACTTTAGCAAGGGGTGTGTAGTCATAGGTCAGTATTGTAGATGAAGTTGAGGAAAGTGACCACATCATGATCAGATTCAACTTTCACTATTGTTAGCCATAATTTCTTGCCAATTGATTTTTCTAGATCCCTATAAACATGCCACTAGTTGAAAGAAACACAGTCCAAACGTTTTAGAGAAATTGTTGTTTTCTGTTGCTTGTAAAGTGCACGTGTTTAGGTGTGAAAAAATATAAGGTTTCCATTCTATACCTGGCATGTTTAAGCTGGGTGATGCTATACACAAACTTCACTTTCTGTTCTGGAAGTTGGAAAGAACAGATTAAATATGAGTTTCTGAAAAAATGGACAAATGCATTGTTTTAAATAATACCAGTGCAAATGAGTATAAGCATCTACAACTTTTAAACATGCTATGGAAATCAATCATGAAAAGCAATTTTAGAACTTCTCCAGATGTATGCAAATAAAATATACTATAATGACAACATTTCGGATGCTACTGCCAAATATTATGCTTTTGTATGTGAGAGGGTCAATTATTTTGAAGTGAAACAATAAAGAAAAATCATCACAAGCAGACCATACAGTAGAGTTGTTCAAATGTCAGCTCGCATTATATTCTTGGGCGAGTTACCTAACTTGTGTGCCTCAGTTTCCTCACCTGTAAAACATGGATAATTATATCTGTCTCAAAGGGTTGTTTTGAATATTAATAAATGTTAAAAACTAAAAATAATTCCTGGCAGATTGTCATTTTCTCAGGAAATATTGGTTATTATTATCTGAATTTTTGTTTAAGTTAACATGAACTTTGTGGAGCGCCATTATTTCCAAATGACTTTTGGATATTTCTACTGGGATATTTTATGACTTTTCAAAATCAATGTATTCTAAACATGACTCTATCAGATTGAGCATTAATAACTTCTCCTGGCAACCATCAACTCCTTCCACTTACGAGATAAACAACCAAGAAAATCTTTGACCAAGCCAAGATAAGTTGATTAATCCTAGTGCAGAAGAACACTGCTTTGGCAGAATCTCAAAAAAAAAAAAAAAAAAAAGATTAGAATGGACAGTTGGGGGAATGATATTGATATTGATTGAAAAATAGGAAACTGATAAGGCAATTTGGGGTTGATGATATAGAGAGAGGAGGACCCAGGAGAAATAACGGCTACCTGGTAAGCATGAACGTTCCCTCAGTGAGTGATCTGGATCTGTGCTCTTTGCTCAAAGTAAAAACTATCTGTAGAAAATTGGGGTGGACGCCAATTGCATCTGACACTGTGTCGTATCTGATGAGCCCCAGTCACAACGTATGGGCTTGACTGTGGTGGGCAATGGGAGCCCTAAAAATCCTTCATTTGGTCAATAACAGCATGTAATATTGAGATGAATTTGTGAAATTCCATTGTCTTTATGTGGGTATTGACATCCTACGTCACTGTCCCAGGGGTTGGAAGGTGATGACAAACTAACAATCGTGCTGGCCACATATATGTCACAATTTTTTTAGATTCTAAGTTATCTCTCTGCAAAGCCATCTCATAACACTCTTGGCTATCTCTCCATGAATCACTGGAAAAATTAAAACAATTTTTCTTTCTGCAGTTGATCTGAAAGGGTTCACAAAATATAGACATTCAGTTGGATGGTTGCCTGAGGGAACCAGCTGTTGAAAGCTGATGAAATGTCCTTCAGTTGACTCCAGTGCCATAAAGAAAGTCCACTTAGTGTCATAGCCTTATTGTCTAACACAATCTCTAGGAATAAAGGGGTGCTTGATAAATGTATGCAAAAACATGGAAGAAAGAAAGGCAGGAGAGAGGGAGAGATAAACAGACGGAAGTGGAGAGGAAGGAGGGAATAAGGAAGAGAAGGAGGAATGAAGAATTCGAGTGGGAGAGAGGAAGAAAAATGAGAGAGAGGAAAACAAAGGGAGCTGGTGTGTTTAAAACCACCTGAACTCCTGATTCTGACAAATAAAAATATTCCTATCATAGAAGGTCAAGTGGATAGTTTCACCTTTTTACTAGGTGAAATGGATTAAAAAATAGCTATGAACTATTTTAAAATATTTATAATTGCCAGGTGAGAATGTTTCAGAAAAAAAATAGCTAAGTAAGGAAAAAGTAGAGATTTCACTACAAGTTAAAATAAAAGGGCACATTTGAAACCTACTTAGTTGATGAACTTGAGTCAGGAAATCTTAGTGGTTTTTGTTGTTGTAGTTGTTGCTTGTTTCCTTTATTCATTTGGACAACAGTAATAGAAAAATCTAGTCCCTTCATATTGAGAAATGAAGTGTTATTATTTTCAAGACTCAGCATAAGATAATTCCTAACATTTTATAAATCCTTTAAGGTACATACATAGATGGTCAGCAATGCCGCTTTTGACCTATAATTTTCATGGACCTTTTGGGAAGTTTCTTGATGCCAGTGAGACCATTTTGAAAACAGTAAAGCTTTGATCTTTCTCTTCTTACATATAGTAAGTTAATAACCATCCATCCCCAACATTTTTTATCAGGGCTGTTGTCTACGGTTCAAAAGAAATTTTATTGCACCAGCACCCTGAATGATGTCTCTGGAGTGAAAGGGAAGATGGAGTTTCCCAGCTTGTACTTTTACCTGCAACTCAACAACTCAGAAATTTTCTCCACATTCGCTGAAAAACTTCAGCGAACTTTTGTCTGAGGCATATTGTCTGAGGTTTAACAACACCCCAGTCTCTATTTCAGGTGCCAATTATCACCTCCCCCAAGTTGTGACAATGGAAACATGTCTCCAGGCACTGATAAATGTCCCTTGTAGAGCAAAAGTACCCCGAGTCAAGAATCACGAGGCAGCAATTGAAAGGCTGCCTGCCCGATATTCCACAGCACCTTCATATTCTCTTCACCATGCAGCAGAGCAGATACTCATTTTTCAATGGCAAGACCAAATATGCATGTGAAAGAAAGTCGATTTTGTTGTTTGCAAAGTTGCTTACTAATGTGGCCTTTCCCATGAATCCTGCTATATCAATGTGTAATTATATTGTTTTGCCTTTTGTTGGGGGCATTTAGGTAATAGCAGGTGTTGATAAAAGCACTAGATGCATTTTTAATGGTGAAATCAGTTGATTAAGATAAAAACGTTGTTCTAACTACTCAATGCAGTTTATACTCTAATTTTATCAAGTTGCACTGGCAATAGTTTTAATTTTTTTTTTAATTTAAAAATAATTTTAAATAGTATGATGTTACTAATTGAGGTCAGGATTTTTTAACACACTACATGATTTAGATGTATAGGTTCCCTCCTCAGATGTATGTTACTATAACTGAGGCACCAATGGACTATGGCGGAGGCAAGAAGGTTTTGAAATTCTTGCAATGGAGGAACTGAAAACCTGATATAGTGTCATGAAAAGAAATGTTTGATCCCTCGATATCAGGTCTTAGATGCCCAATTAAGGCAGAAATATCCCAGCTCTTGCTTGGAGAGTGAGAATGGCACTACCACAATGAATGAAAGCGTGGGTGAAGAACTCCCTTCTCTCATTCAGACGAGTTCCTGAGAAATGATGAGAAATTCATTTAAGATGACAATGAAGAACTTCAGCATTACAAATGTAAAGTTATTCTTCACTCCTCCAGGACAAAAGTGATCAAAGTTAGATGAACTGGCTTTTGTTTTCTTTCAAAGCTTACTCCCTGCCCCACCTTTGTTATTAAATCTGCTTTCATTCTCCATCACCCACAAGCACCACATTGGTGATTATCTTCTACAGTTAGACACCTGTAATCTCAAGCAATAACCAACATTAAACTTACACTGAATTTCCTCTTGCACGATAAGAAATTGCCCTCTGTAGCTCTATGTAGGAACTTGAGGTTGGAACTAAAATATAAGTTCCATAATGGAGTCCCATTGGGACAGCTTACCCAGGGGTCCTGTCCTTGGGATTTCCTTCCAACAGTGCCAGCTTCTAGACATTTGTTAGACATAGAGATTAGCTGGCTTCACTCCAGACCTACTGAATCCACTTCTAATGGTGGGCTCAGCAATCAGTTTATTGAATAGGCTTTTGTAGAAAAAGATTTTACACATAGCTAGAACTAGGACCTTTTGGTAAATTTGTCCTTGGAAATTGAGTTATAAATCCCTTCCCTGATGAGCTTGCAAGAAAGCCCCCAGTCTGTCCTTAAGGACCAGTTGGCAAGTAGTCACCCATAGAATATCAGGTCTCCAGATAAAGAATATCCTTGATGTGAACACAGACTAGAACTTGATGATCTGAAAACAGAAGTACATGAACTTTGCTTCCCCTGTAGGGAAGGCCGTGGTGTTTCCTACTGGTGTCAACCTATGCGGGAACTTGGCCCATCTACAGTTACTACCTGTGTGACAGGAATTTGTGTGTTTCTATATGTCTGTCATTTGGTGTTTGCTGATAAAATAGTAGTGGCGCTGGTGGAGGTGGTGGTGTGTATGCACTGGATAGAGAGAAGAGGGCAGTGGAGTCAAAACTGGATCCCTAGGATTTGTCTTGGAAAGCTGGAATGATTAACCATGGCGTTCAAAGAATAAGATGAAAATAGTGAAGGAGACCTAATCTAGTCTTAATCAATGTTGGACAATTTAAAATCAGATGGTACTAATTATTATAGCTAACATTACTCATATCCTTCTAAAATTAGGATGCATGTAAAAATTTGGTTGAAATTTATCCACTCTATAAATAAGTAAAGCATAATGCTATTAAGCATTATATGAACATGCATAGTTGATGCTAACTGTATCATTTTTCTTTGTAA
The DNA here is from genome assembly GCA_004024925.1 of Scalopus aquaticus. NCBI lineage: Eukaryota > Metazoa > Chordata > Mammalia > Eulipotyphla > Talpidae > Scalopus > Scalopus aquaticus. Next base: position 114,623 of record PVIJ01004208.1, on the reverse strand, counting down.
TAATATTTGTTTCGCTGGATATCATCATTGGGAAGAGTAGATTATTCAGTTAACTCTCTGAAAACCATCTTAAAGAGAGAAGAATAGAATTTGGTTTCACAGCTTGCAACAGGACCCCATTAATGATTTATAGTGGTTTGAACTTTGGGCTGCAATTGATGCTATTTGACTGTGTTCCTATCATACTTGTCTGACTATCTATGAGCATTTGATACAGATTAGTTCAGAACTGTACCAGGAGAAACTGTTTGAAAATATATAGTATGTACAAAAGAAGAGGCATTCTAAGTCTGTGTCAGTACATCTTCAAACCCTGCTGTGCTGCTTAATAATGCACACATGCTAACTGGACTTTAACACAGTGCTCCCTGCATAATTGCAAATTATGCAATTCGATGACACTGCAAACAGACCAAGTGGATATGAGGTAAGAAGCCCATTGCAATGAAGTAGCTCCACATAAATTATTAGAAGAAATATTTTAGTGGGAATTCAAATTGTACAATCCAGTGCTTGACTACATATAAATTCTTAACCACATATTTTTATTAATTTTTCTTCTTATATTTGTTGAAAAGGAAAAAGTTCATGTGCTGCAGCTATAAAGTTCTGAAAAGTATCAGTGTCTAGATATCAGGATAGAAAGTAGGGGTGGGCTTTTCACCCCTATAGATAAGAGGGCAATCACTAATTGAACCAGCACAAAATATGAAATACATGACTTGTGTTGGCTTTCTAGAAAACCATTTTAATTTTTTAAGTTGTAAAAACATGGAGTTTTATATTGATTATGGTGCAACCAGGGAGAACACGAATGCTCATGTTACTTTTCTAAGGTGGTGTAGTAGGTAAGTGACTTTAAAATTGATAACACAAAAGATGAACAAAGGGGTACTATTGAATTTCAGAAAAGACACTTTGGAAGGCTCTATGTATTCCAGTATGTTCTATCACTTAGCCATGTCTGTAATTATGCATGCAATTATCTTCAGAGTCAGCAGTAAAACTTCTTTATTTCTGTTCAACATTTTCAGATTACTAAAATAGTAGATCCTAATTTTAAAAAATTGAAACATTCAGAGAAGCGTATAGAAATATTAAAAAACTATAAAATGCTTTAATAGATGAATATGTCAACATAGTCTTATATCTCCTACTAATACATTAGTTACTTTTATAAATATTACATATTACATATGTGTATGTGTGCAAATGTGTGTATGTATTTGTACGTAGCTATGGTATATATAATTTATTTCTATATATGAATTTTGGGTCATAGTGATATATGTAGTGTATATGGTGTATATGGTGTGTATTTTATACATATTTTAAATGAATTTTACATATAATATGAATATTTTACACACTTACATGTGTAAGGTTATTGACAATCTCAAAGATTGATGCTAAGATTTTTCTAGTGTAAGGACTGAGGTGCATATTTTCAAACATTTCTCTTTCTACGTAATTTATGTTTCCTTAAATATATTGCTGTGAAGGGACTTCAGGACGCACCAAGTGGGGATGATTTGCAGGCTCTTATAACCCAAGTCCATGTTGTGTTTGGAAGGTTGAGTAGCCTCTGCTGAGTGACTACCCATGATCTGTTCGCAACTATCTTACATTAAACAAGAATAAAATGGTTAAAAATATGACAACTATCAAGTAGCCATAATGGAAAGTTCAGGTGACTAACCCAGGGCCAGCCCTGGCAGCATAAGCAGAGGAAACAGCTCTAAGAGAAGCAAAGCCCCCAACCTTTCTTAGCAGGATCTTTTTTATTATGCACTTTCCTTTATATTTATCATGCTGCTGAAATTCTTTGTAACAGTTACAAAGTTCCTTAATAGGGGCAAATGCATTTTATTATTTGGTTGTAAGTCTAGTGACTATAATCAGCTTTGATAATTGAGAAAAAGCTTGGTTTGGGAAATAAGTCTACTTTTTCAATGGAAATGTGAATGTTCTCCAGTTTCTTCAAAACATTTTCAAATGTTTTTGCTATAAAAATTCCAGAGTTTTGGTTAGTTTTGATATGCAGACTCTCCTAAAGCTAGAGGCTCTTGAAATCCATTTTCTCATTTGGGATTTTAAACTCCAGCGATGTGTTAAGTGCTGAAGAACAACAGGCATTGGAGGTAGAAACAGAGAGTGAGAGACTGAAAGAGTGAAATTGAGAGTGAGACACTAAAATGAACTACTGTTCAGGGACTGTGAACATATATTAACATATATTAACTGTTTAATATTAAACAGTGTGGTTTACTTTTCCCATTTCTCACATGATGAACTCTACTTCTGTAAACACGTTTCAAAATTCTATTTCTCTTCTTTTAGGAGGTAAATTCTCCCTTATGTTGGCCCATCCACATGTGTAAACAGAATAAACCCTTGCCTTCAAGACTGTGCAAATGTACTGAGACCCAAAACATTCACATTTAAAGAGGGGCCATTTGGCTGCTATTATAAGGTAACCTGTTATAAATAACTGCTTGTCCTGAATTCTAGCTCTTCATTCTTCTGAAAAATTTAATTGTGGACAAGGTAGATGAGTGAAGTGAAAATAATTCATAAATTTGTGTATCAGCAGTTCTCCCTATTTAGATAGAAACCAATGACATTAAAAATGGTCCGAGAGGTATACATTATTTCTCTGAGAACTAGTGCCTTCCATACATTCAAGTTTTATTAGCATCACTAATCCCTATTAATTCCTTCCCCCAACTCTTAAGATTCTCACGCAAGGATCTAGCTCAGTTTCCATGAGGTTAAATCATAATTATAGTCTAAAACCCTTATAATAAAATGTAACTTGCTTTAGGTTTCTGTTTGTCTAGATTCTCCCTACATTCTAGTTCCTGCTGCCCAAGTGCAGAACTTCTTCAAAAGCCAATGCAAGTTCTGAAATGACTGCTTTCTCCTTCAGTTTCCTTGTCTGAGTTTGCCATTTTTGCCTGAAAATATCTGTTTTGTGAAGTCAATTATGTCATTCATATTCATCATCGTGTCTCCTGTGCCACCTAAAAAGAAGTCACTCAATAAGTGCTTACTGATTCTATTTATGTGTGAATTAATTTAGAAATTGACAAACAGTGCAGACTCCAAGAGTCCTATAAATGTTTTAACAGCAAGTGATAGTACTCTCCTAAATGACATTCTAATTTCTCTCCCTAGAGTCCAATGCCATCAAAACTGTTTATTACATTTTTTGGAGAGATTTCATGCAGATGCATTTACAGAAGCTGAAGATGAATATGTCTACTTAGTTTGCACAAGCAAAGTCATACAATGTTCAATAGGTTCTAAACAATCTGCTTCCGTTTTTAAGGGGCTTTATGGTCTTTCATCACATGAAGTGCATTTTCTTTAAGTGAGCACCTTGTTAATCGATAAGTAGTGTGATTACAGGTTTTTCTATTATTGGTGATTGGGAATGATTCACAATTAAATTTATGTTTTCTTACATTGGTCTTCATTTTGGGTTTCTCCCCTCAGGTGTAGTCCCCGGAGTTCTCCCACCACCATAACCCCATGATCCATCACCATATTCCCTTGTGCTCTTCCCCCGCTGTTTTGACCCTACGCCCTTTCTCTATCCTGCTGGATGCCTCAGATTAATGGCCAGCTTGCTCTTGATGTGCACTTTTGCTTAACTTCAAAAATAACTATGAAGATCAAAAGAAAAGTGCATTGAACACGGTAAGTGTCACTTAGTCGAGGCTTACTGGAAAGAGAGTAAACTTTATTCTTTGACTAGCATGTGTGTGCGTTGGCCCCTCAGCAGCCTGGCTAACCTGAGCTCTATTTTACATTACTTGGTCCCTCCTCTCCGAAAACTGCCACTCACAGTCAATCCTGTCTTGGTAAAAGGCAACTTCCATTGCAACAGGCCTCCCTAAAGGCAGGCTCCACTCAGCCTGGAGGCAGAATCCTTCTTCAGGAAACTTCATTCTTTGTTAAACGTTTCAACTGATTGGATGAGGCACCTACACTATGGAGGATTTTCTGCCTTACATAAAATCTATTGAATTAAATGTTAACCCCATCAAAAGAATGCCTCAAGATAATATCTACGTGGGTATTTGGCCAGATAATTAGACATCATGGACTCCTCGGGGTCACACATGAAATTCACCATCACAGGGATCTGCCCATCGCTCAGGTCAAAATCTTGGAGTCACTCTTGACAGATCTCCTCACAGGACACAGCTGCTTCACACCTAATTCTTAGAGGTTACCGCACCATATGTTCTTCCCCCACGCACCTGCCCCATCCTGGCCCCATTATACTTCCACACTGGAGTCCCCACTTACCATCCTCCCCCAGCATATACAAGTCTCCGTACAACAACAGGAATCATCGTTACTCAGGTTACTCCTCTGCTCAAAACATCCCGATAACTTCTAGAACAAGTCCACTAAAATCGAGACTGACTACTGCTCATGTCATCCCCGCCACGGTCCAGCCTCCCCTCCTTCCTGGGCTCTGTCTTAGGTCGCTACAACCACATCCAAGTCCTTGCAACCTGGGAGCCCATCAAAAATGGTCCCCTCTTAGGGGTCTTTGTATTTCTCTTCCACCTACCTAGAACTTTCTCCCCAGAAGTCTGTGTTGGGTTGTTCCTCACTATGTTTCAGTCTCTGGCCCCAAATCATCACCAGAGAGTCATTTCCTAATAAGCTTTTTAACCCTGAAAGCGTCCATGGCTGTTATGCTGCTGTGGTTTTCTTCATTGCAATGATCACATTCTGACATAAAGTTTATGTATGGTGAGCGTCTCAGGTAATAACTGTCAACTCCCCTCCACGCCCTACACTGTAATGTAAATGCCATTGAACTGGGACAAGGACAAAATTTTCCACTGTGGTGTCACCAAGTAGTTAGAGTTAATTTAGGCACATAGACCTTCTGCTCTAAAAATTCATAGACTTATCACTTGAATTTCAGTATTTCTTTAATGCCTCTTTTCCTACTTCTGTTGAATGATTGAACGAATACTAATGTATAATAATAGACTAATTTGTATGCACTAATTATTCAAAAGTTTTATTTCATACTTTTGCAATCTTTTGATATGTATCTTTTATCTTCTTTTTTTAATAAAACAATCAGCAAGTTTAACTGTCTTACTACTGCAGAATGAATAAGAGAAGAATTATGATGAGTTTGGGTTTTGTGACTCAAAAGATTATGATATAGAAGGATTCTTAATAAAGTAATGTTTAATTCATAAGATAATGCATGTATCCAAAGGTGCTAGAGGAATATCACACATACACACATATCCCCATTAAAATCAAAAGCGTGCAATCTAAAACAGTGTATAAAATATGTGAAATTATCTGGACTGCAGACCCCTAAGATATCCAGGCTGGAAAAGTTATCCTTTGTACATACCCAATGATACCTGGAGGTCTTTCTCCCTCTGACGATGATGTCAGTGTTGACAGGGCTGCCAGAATCTATGTTCTAGACTTAACTAAGTATACAGGCTATTAAATGAAAGATTTAAATTGATCAAAAATGTCTTAACATAATACCCATATGTTCAGGATATTTTCAACCATCAATCATCATGCCAAAACCCAGGGAAATCTCAATTGAAATGAGAAAAAGACAATGTATCCAGCACTAAGCCAAAATAGATATTGGAACTAGCTGGCAAGAATTTCAAAGCAGCTAGTAGAAAAATTATATTTTAAATAATACATGAATACATGAATCGGATGAAAAGATTAACTATAGACTTGAAGGAAAATATTTTAAAATGCTTATATGATAGAGCATTAATATCAGGATCTATAAAACTATCAAAACTTAACTGTAAAAAGAAAATGCAATTAAATATAATAGATTGCATATAATAGACTTAGATATTTCTGGGACAATAAGCTGCAGATGGCTGTATAATGTTTAACTTCATAGTTACGGAAATAAAATTCAATCCATGATGATGTAGCATTACTTATTTATTTAATTTTAAATGTATTTATTGTTATTGAAGTACCATCAGTCCACATCCTTGCCTGTGTTTTGACAGCAGAGGATCTCCCTGCCCAGGTGCAATCAACATAGCGCTCCCACCACTCAAACACCTATGGTCCTCCACCAAAGTCCATTGTGCTCTCCTCCGCTTCCCCACGCCCCTCTTCTCATCCCCTTCCTCCTCTGAAAGCTGCAGATTTATGGTCAGCTTCCAAATTTAAAGTTGGCTTTAAAATTTGTCTTTATCTCACCTTTTAGATTCTCTATGTTCCACCTATAAGTGAACCATCTGGTATTTATCTTTCTCCTTCTCGCTTATTTCATTCACAAAATCACGAGCAGCTCCATCCACATTGCTGTAATGACGCAAGTTGATCTTTTTTGATCGCTGAGTAACATTCCATTGTGCACATATATTACACCCTCTTGATCCACTCATCTGTTTTGGAGCATTTATTAGAATGACAAGATTTTAAAAATCTGATAAGAATAATCAAACACATGGGAAGAAGAATTAGTCCATGGAGAGCTGCTGGTGGTATTTATCCAAGGAAACAAACATTTGTTTACATAATACTAGAGCATAAATGTTTAAGGCAGCTTTATTTGTAATAGTTGGAAACTTGAATGAGCCCTATGTTCTACAGCAGATGAATGATTTAAAAAGTTGCAGTGCTTGTAGAAGTAGAACATTACCGAGTAATAAAAAAAGGGAATTGATAAATCCAACAATTTGGAGAAATGATAGAGATTACGGCTGGGGGAAAAATACAAGTTCAAATTGTTACATAGTGGGCCTCCCTGGTGGTTCAACAGGTAAAGTCTCAGCACTATGAAGCTATCAACAGCCACTGAAGCAAGAGTTTGATCACCACCCAGGGAATTTCCTGCAGGGTGCAGCAGACCTCTCCTGTCTCCTCTCTGCTCCTCTCAGCACTGTACTTCAGTAGATCTGCCTGTTCTGTTCCCCACTCTGTCTCTGGTGAATCCTCTCACCACCCCATACTCTGGCCTACACCCCAGCTCTTGTATGCATAAATAAATAAATCTTCAAAAAAGTTAATGTTAAAATGAAAAAGAAGGACCATAGGAGTGATTCTATGCATTTATACTTCCCCATGGGAACATATACATTAACAATGCATAATACTGATTTGCAGCCTTTCCAACTTTATGTAAGTAAAAACAGTATAAAGTATCCTACATTTGCAATTTTGCCAAATATTATGTTTGCTATATTCCAGTATTTATTTCTATGATATTTCAACTATAGCTCAATTACGTGGGTATACTATTGATGTATCTTTTTAGTTGCTGAGCATTTAGATATTAAATTTTTATTTAAAAGTTGTGGTAAAAATATGGACTTTTATTCTTGCAGAGGTCAATATAGCTCCTAAAGTATCAAAAAACATATGGCTACCCCTGATTATTTTAGCTCCAGAATAGCCAGTATGAATTCTCTATCTATGCCTATAATTTTGAGTATGCTTTACAACTTGATTGAAAAATAATGACATCTTACCAAAATTTTCAACACATAAGTAGAGACGGACTCCTCGGTGGCAACATCGAAAACGGAATTGCATTTAAAAGCACAAAAGTATGATGCTTTGATTCAGACTCAGCCGAGATAGTGCCGGCACTGTTAAATTGTCAGGATTTAATATTGCAGTGGTTGAAGGCCCCGAGATGGGCTAACAGATTTAATCATTTCTGGTGATCCTAGTCTGTCTCGAGAGACCAGCGTGCAAGAAATATCCACTCAGCCAAGGGACGAGATCGCTATTGAAGCAAAGATTCTGGAGAATGATTCTTATCAAAGTGTGTATCGCCTTAAGTACAGCGCGGGCTATAAACAATCTTAAAATTGCTGAGAAGATTGAAGAAGACGTAAACTTGACTACATTTTCTGGTATTACTAGGGAAACGGAGCTTGGTTAATGCCATTTCATAGTAGTGTTTACTTATATACATTGATGGTGCAGAAGAGGGAATCCCTACCGCATCGCTCCCCTCTCAAACAGCTCAGGAAGCTAATTTCAAAGCAAGGAACGCAGATTCCTGTTCCTGTGGGAAATCGGAATTTCCCCCCCAGAGAAAGTAAATCAGTGCAGGTGACAGGATCTCTTTTGTTAAAAGGACAGCCTCTTTCTCAAGGGAAAGTGCCGAGATGCCCAGGGATATAAAATTTACCACTGGGCAAAGAATGGTGAGAGATTATTGGTCCATGGGAACTGAAATCTAATATATGGATTCAAATTAAATTTCATTAGATTTTTTTTTCAACCCTGGAAACTCTTGGATATGATTTCCTCAATGTAGAATCCATGTTCAGGAGTGTACTCGGGCAATTTGAAGAAAAATAAACTTACCAAATATTCAGGTCTTCTGAGACATCTAAGTTAGGTTGCAAAATATTTCCTTGTCAGGAAATGAACCAGAAAAAGAGCCAGTTATTATAGTTTTATTCATTAACATTTCTAATGTTCAATATCTTGAAATAAGTTAAATACAGATTTATTAGTCTTTTGAAAATAACATTGAAAAATGTCAATATGTATAATACGTAATATATACATACAATATGATACAATAAACTGTCCTTTATGTTTATTAAAACCATGAACTTATTTTATACAGTTTACTTATATAATCCCAGACTATGTTGTTTATTAAGTACACATTAAAAAAGAAAAAAGAAATAATAATAAGAAATACTTTTGCCAAATTTTAGTTGATATAAGAAAGTTTATAAACTGAGATTATGACAACTTGCTTTATTTATAATGCACCTAAAATATTTTTACACTATAAAAATTTACTGATCGGTCTGTGGCACCTGTATAATGCAGAAACGGAACTGAAAATAAGGAAAAAACAACTAATATTTATAGTTATCACTCATATCATACATTGAAGATAACATTCTCTTAACCATTAATCAAACTAAATACATTTTCCTTCACTAGCACTCCACATATCTCTTCGTTACTTCACACAAATTCTTATCATTTTCCTTTCGAGATGGCTTTAGCCAAATTCAACATTAATATAACTAGTGAAGCATCTAGAATGTAAAACAAACTTCTGAGAAGCAGCTGGTGATAGTAATATTTTTTATTGGTCACATAATTATTAATGTGAACCAAATGTCAGTGGGAACATGTTTGCCCCTTAATATATATTTATTGTTGGCACTTTTTTGTTTGATAAAATATAATACTGTCAAAATTGGGCAGTTTCTTTGAGGATTTATTGTCATTGCCTTGGTGCTTCCATTATTATTATTTTTTTTTTATGGTTCTTTCTTGGCCATATTGACTTTTTAGAAATATGCTATCAATACCTCAAACCTATGGTTTATCAAGTTATTCCTTTAAGAAGATTCCTACCCTAAGAGACTTCTTAACTGGCTTGTAAACATAATAGTTTGTCCTTCAATGTCATGAAATTTAGTGCTCCACTTTTCATCCCAAAGTAGTATTGATAGGTTTTCTATCTCTTTCTTTTTTTCACTTGCTCATATATTCTATTTTAATGCATACGTAGAAAATACTTCATATACATGAAAATGAGATATCTGTCTGTCTGTCTGTCATTCTTCTGATGTTTTACATGCCTTAATCTTATCCAAGTCATTTCACCCTAAACCTCATATTCAAGCTGACCTCTATGTGTTACATAAATACACACACACACACACACACACACACACACACACACACACACACACACACATTGACATTCCTCAGAGACATTCTGAACAATGGGACTTTTTCATATTTTTATTGCTAACATTTATGTTAATGCTGCCCATTGAGAAATTTGATGCTGGGAGTTCAGCAATCTCTTCAAGATAAAGTAATCTAAGTCCAGAAGACCAGGTCTAACAATGTTTTACATATTTTTGAGTCCAGTCTATTCTGTATAGAAAGAGCAAACCCTTCAAATTTTCTTCTACTTGGTGAGATGAACAGGAAGTACAAACTTGTTTTGATGCAATAATGATTGATTGACAAATGATAACGTCTTACTTCTGTGAACATGAAGAAGTAATTTCTATCGTAATATTAAACATAATTTTAATGATCATTCATAGTAACTTCACTCAATGTTTCAATAAAACTTATACACTTATTACAGTAAAAATCAAATAATACTTGTTATTTTTTGCATTTAATGCTATATTATTTCTTTCAAATTCATCATTATATCCACAGGTCTTTTGCATTTGCATTTTGAACTAATGGAGCTACATTGTATTAAAGTTAGATGTTCTACCTTGATGGTTGTGTTTGAAAAAGTCTACTTTTAAGAAATCTCATCCTATTTATTTTGAGCTAATTTGTTCCAGAAAAACTATTTGGCATATATTTAATAAAATAAAAGCTAGTAAAAATGAAAATCATCTTTTCAGAAAATAAAAAGCATACCTGATTAACACTTTTCTTCTTACTAAGTAATTTATATTTCTTCTATGGATTTCAAAAAAACATCAGATTTACATTGGTCTAAAATTATGATATGAAGAAGCTTTACTGAGCTTTGAATATGCCATAAATATGGTTATTTCTTTACATTTCCAAGTGCTGATATGTAGCATGCAAATTCAGTCCCATTGCAGACTCACCATATTTTCTCACCACATGGTCATAAAGAAGCAATACAGAACTTTATGAAAATCTAATTCGTATGACCCAACACTAAATAAAAACCTAAATGAAGTCAACAGCATTTAGAAAATACCTTTTGGAAAGTTAGTATTGTGTTGAACTTGAATTAACAAAAAGAGGGGCAAGATTAGACTTCCACTAAGGAATTAAAAATCGAGAAGGTAAGTATATATTTAATTAATTTTCTGGAAGATATAAAGATACATAAATCAATCAAAGGTATATGTTGCTATAGGTCAATATATAATGATATTTTATGTAAAGATCAATATAAATCAATACAATTTTTTGCTTTTATTTAATTTTATCAAAGATTAAAAATATCACTTCTATAATGATTATAAGTAGTGGGGTAATGAACAGGTGTTCATAAAATAGTAATATGTATAAAATTGAAAAAAATGTAAAACTTTTCCATAATTAATGAAACTAAACTTTAAAAAATTGAGACACAAAGATGTGAAACAAAAAAAAAATTGTACAGGAAGGGAATGTACCAAATGTCTTAATGGGAAAAATCAATATTTTTATTAAATTTTTGAACTGACATTGCCCTATAACATTATATGCATTTCAAATGTGAGTGATTATAAATCAGCATCTGTATGTACTACATTAACACCACCATTTAAAGTCTATCCTAGTCTACGCTTCACCATACAATTGACCATTTCTAAAGGAATTAGCCAACCCCATTTACCCCTCCCTTCTGGAAACCACTAATATGTTCCTGTGAAAGTTTCTTTTTCAATGCCAATTTAATTGTGACCACCCTTGTCACAGATGATCTACTAATATGGTGCTCAGAGATATCCTCAATTGTATTTGACAATGAATAGGTTTTGAGAGACTAGAACAGAGGGAAGGAAGGAAAGAGGAAAAAGCAGGAACCAGAAAGGAAGGGTGGAAGCAGCATAGGAAGAAAGGATGGAAATCAAATTGAGGTCTGCAGCGATGGGTATGTTTTAGCATAGAAGCCTGGGCTGGGAAAAGATGGTTGATAGACACGCTAAGATGAAAATGTGGCAGGACATGTGATTTGGTTCTCCTCTCTCTCCAGACCCCATTCTTCACATTATATGTCCATCTCTGCCCTTTTGTCTGTGCCAGGAGACTGACCCCCTACAGATCACATGACCTGGGTCCCTTTAGCCTTCTGCCCCTCCCCCCATGGAGCCGTGCCAAAGAGACACTGGGGCAGGAAGGCAGGAAGAGTCATTGGCATACTCACCGTCCTGCCTTCTTTTGATTGTCTGGTTTGGATGCTTATTTCTGCAGTTATGGCCTAAGCTTCCGCCAGGTTCCCTCTTCCGCAGAATCACCCCAATAATGATTTTCTACCAGCACCACTGTTCTTCATCACCTGCAGACTAGGGCTATTAATAACTTCCCTTTTATGGTCATTTCTGGAAGCCATACCATCCCCTCTTGATTTCCTCAATCTTCCCCTTATTTCTGTAAACAGTCCCTTTATTAATTTTTTGAATTGCCATTTCAGATGTGCCATCCAGAATATATATTTCAATAATAGTAGGGCAATTGGTGCTGGAGTGGTTATGAGGAAAAAAACCCCAGAAAATTAGATTAGATGATGGGATAGGGATGTTGATTTTATGAATACTCAGAAAACCTCCATGCTGAAGGAGACTGGGAATTAATGTGGCATAGAGTTGTGAGTCACCATCACGCATTGTCACCGATGGTGTCAGAGATGGAACACAAGGCTTGGACCCAAGCGTAACCGGCACTCAGGGGCTGGTTGATTAATGTTTTGGAACTGACTGTTGATGATTGCGCTAGAGGGCATGCACGAAAAGCAACAATAAGAGAAAGTTTTGAATTTCTCTCGAGACACAGGTCCACCTCTGTCAAGCTACCTTCATGGCAGATACAGCCAGGGCACACATGGCTGAAGACTAATGGCAAGGATTAATTGTTAGGGTTACAAAGTTGTGTACCAAATAAATATTCAGGGAGGCACTGGTTGGAAGAAACATTATCTCCCAGGAGCAACACATTTCAGGTAGGAGAAATTAAACGGCAATGTTTGCTACAAAGACTTCGCTAGTCCTCTGGAGGGATTGCTGAAGTTAGAGGATGCTTCAGAGAGCTCCTGATTTGGGGAAAAGGAACCAAACTTCTCTCAGGCCCCCAGACCAAGTCATTACATGCAGGCTTTCCTGAGTAGAGGTGTTTTCAGCTAATATATTGCTGTCCTATAAATCACCGATGGAGTTATGACTTTAAAGATTTCTCATGAAACTGTGCACTTCCTGGTGATTCTTCCTTTTGTCTCATTTGGTGTCACTTGTGTGTCTTCATTAAAAGTTGTTTGATTGTGACGTACATGTAACCTACTGGCTAAACCCACAGAGGTATACAATTTCCGGAGTCCAAGAGATGAACGGACAGAATCGTTGCTGTGTTGAACTAAGCGTTCATTTCACTCCTGCTTATTTTTAACTCTGTCCGTGAATGAGTAATGAAAGTTACCATCATGATGTTACCATGCTAATGGATGCCAAGGGGAGTTTGGACCCTGCTTCTGAACGGAAACCGTTCAGGAGACATACTGGAATGTCTCCTCAATTTCTTGTACTTGATATGATTTATTGTCAACTGGAAAATTGTGGAAATACAGGACTGATACTAGGTCAGATCATTTGATTTGATTCAGCACACAAGGTTGAACATAAGGAACTAAAATAGTTGGGCACGAGAAAAAGGAATGTTTCAAAGGAAAACAGAATGAATGCTACCAAGTTTTGTTTGTTTTTTTAAGATTTATTTATTTACGCATACAAGAGCTGTGGTGTAGGCCAGAGGTGTGGGCTGGTGAGAAGATTCACCAGAAACAGAGTGGGGAGCAGAACAGGTGGATCTACTGAAGTACACTGCTGAGGGGAGCAGCGGGGAGGCAGGAGAGGTCTGATGCACCACATGGGAAGCTCCCTGGCCGGGAATAGAACTTGTGCTGCAGTGGCTGCTGATAGCTTCCTAGGCTGAGACTTAACCCCTTGCATCACCAGGGAGGCCCCAGTTTTTCCTCTTAACATCCGCACAAGGAGAGACAGACAGCTACTGTGGCTTCATTACTTGTCTAGCCTTCTCTTTCTCAAATACCCTTTATAATCAGGGTCTGAGTTTCACATTTGCTGAAAAGATTTGTGTATCTTTGTACTTGTGGTATTTGTGATAGATTCACTCTTTGAGAATTACAATCATGATTTAAACTAAAATTGTGTAACTCATTTTGCTTCTGTGACTTTATACTGAGCTCCATGAGAAAAATGTGTCCTATCTGTAAAAATTAAAGATTGTTCAAGGGAATTTGACATATTAATACTTTTAATTTATTGAATGTTTAAAGCCTGTTTAAATATACTTTGGAATATTTTGCTGATAGACTTTAAAGCCTGCCCAATTAGGCTTTGAAGAACTTTAAATGACTATTGAATATATTATACTTAAAAAGTGATTAATGAAATTGTACTGTCTAAACGTGACTGAGAAATTTCTGTTCAATTAGACCCCATAGAACATTTATCAGATTTCCCTAGGAAGTGGTCTAGAATTATAAATGGAATTAAATAAATTGTCTGCCAAGTGAAAATGTTTTAAAATGTGTGTTGCAATAAATTAATGTTCATTTGAAAGCTAAGATGCTAATAGTGGCCATTTTTATGCACAAAGAAACTCCCGGACATGAAAATATATTATCAATTCTTGAGACAACCCAGTGTCCATGATGTATGTTGGAGTAGAAAAGAAATGAGCGTCAAGTCAGAAAGATCATCAAAATTTGCTAGTTCTACCCCCAAGTACAAGTGGCCCAGTGGAATCGTCTCCCTAAGTGTTCAATCAGGTAAGAAGCAAAGGTTGGGACTTCCCTGTTGATACAAAGGGCTGTCTCGGCACTATGAAGCTATCAGCAGCCACTGCAGCACAAGTTCGATCCCCAGCCAAGGAGCCTCCCACAGGACGCAGCAGACCTCTCCTGTCTCCCCGCTGCTCCCCTCAGCAGTGGATTTCAGTCAGTATACCTGTTCAGCTCCCCACTCCGTCTCTGGTGAAACCTCTCACCCCCCACCCCTCTGGCCTACACCCCAGTTCTTGTATGCATAAGTAAATAAATCTTAAAAAAAAAGGCAGCAAAGGTTGGAGAGTGAAACCAGGTAAGTTACTCGAGCAGATGTCCATCTTAGCTCTAGTGTGGCTCTGTTCATTACTGGTCTCATGATTATGATTAGGAGCATCTACATTTTTCACAAGGACAGGATTGAGTTGTAAAATGTAATATAGATATATACACTTTCCTTTTAATCTCAAACTTGCTGCAAGAAAAAGTGTCAAAATGTAGGAATTTTGCTGTTGATGGTGGCTGGGGGAAGCGCACTATGAACATGAACTTTCCCTATTGCCATGGGGAAAGTATAGTGAACAGAATAAATAATTTTCTTGAGAGAGGTTGGCTAAAATACCCTTGGGTTTGTGTCAATATAAAGTCATTCTTCAAGTCTGCTGCATGGTTATTTCTGTTTCTGTTGTTATGAGAGGCATTTCTAATGCTGGTTTGTAAAGAATTGGTAGTGTTGGTAAAATCAAACATTGAAAATAATTGCTTTAAAAATATTTTAGTATCAACGGGCCACTGAAGTCTTATTTCTGTCAAATCATGTCATGTACTACAAATCAGTAGTATTTCTGTCCATTATGAAGGACTTGACAGGTTTTGGAAATGTCAAGATGTCTTTAAATTTCATGGCTAAGCTTGATTAGTGTGAAGAAAACAATTTGTTTTACGGGGTTCAGTATTGTTGGCTTTCCCTTACATGTGATTCTTTGCTTTGTTGGCAAGAAAGAATATTCACAGGTCATGATCTGATTTTCTTCCATAGAATGTATTGTGTCTGCTACACGTCTTAAAACATGTAATGTACCCCCAAGAGAGAGGAAAATGTAACTCACTTAAAAATCACCAAGTGGTATGCTCAGAATTTGGAAGCAGAGTAGAGGAGACAAACACCAAGCACTTGACAGAAATTTAAATAGTATTTTTTCTTGTTTGAAAGAGAGAGGATGCAATTAGAACAATTTGGCAAAAACAGGTTTATTCAAGCCGCACTTTATTCGTTGGATATTTTTAGCTACATACATGAGGAAAATATTTCAACTCAGGCTCAGCAGTCACCATTACGCATTTTGCTTGGGGGAAAAAAAGCCAAAGAAACAAACAAAAAACCCTAACTGGAACTCTGGTCAACCTGCCATTCTTTGAAAGGTTAAAGTCAGAAAATGACATGAACTTTCCAGGGCTTGAGGATGAACAGCTCCAGGCTGGAGTCAATAGCGGTAAATCCCTGGAAATTTCCAGCAGACTGAAGATTTCAGATATTGGAAATTACTGCAGGAAGCGATCTGAAGGTCATTTTTTGTTTAATGCTGTGTTCTCTGTTTTTAATGCTTCAATCTATTCTGCCTTTGGTTATGTGAACTTGGTTTTCTGTTTACCCTGTGTGCGCGTGTTTTACTTCTGGTGAAAACAAACAAAAAATAAAACCATGGAGTCTGCTTTTAGTAATTATCCTGTTTGACTTTATGTCTTGTGGAAATAAAGGGAGGTCCACCGAGTGAGAAAGCAAAGGCTACTACTCTGACCGTGCTGTACAGTAATGGAGTCGGCTGTTTCTGTTTTGGCAGGAACTCAAAAGCAGGCAGAGGAGAGGAAGAGCTTCTCGGTGTCAAGCCGGGAAGGCTCAGGGTGCGCTGTGGGGAGGCTGGTGGCGTGGGGGTAACTCCAATCAGGCATCATGTGCGACTGTTCAGGCGTTCATGTGTGGATTTTCTAGTTGGTCCAAAGATGGAAGGAGGGACAAAAATTAGGGAGCTGTCGGGTATTATTCACATCTGACCTGTAGGAGCTAGTTGTTGCAGAAGTTGTGGTTTGGCTTCCTGGCCTGTCACTAGAAATAGCCATCTGCTGCCCATAAGTCTGAGGTAGTAATGTGGCTTCTTGGTTTCCTAAATGTGTCCACTGAGATACCTAATCCGGTCAAGTTACAGCTACTGGTGTCAGAGTTCTGCGTGCTGTCTGAGCAGAAGTGTTCCAGCTTTTGTTTTACAGCTCAGGTATCACAGAGGTGTTGCCACACGCTCTTTCCAGCAAACACTTAGCCAGGGTTTTCGGATGGAGGGATACAGACTAATCCAAGGAGCTGACAGCCTAGGGAGCATTGCAGATAACAGCTTATATAGGCAAAGGGGCGGGGTTAGGGCAGCTCTATGCAAATGAGGCTTTCAGTCAGTGTAGTTTTGATTGGTGGATTGTTTGTCAAGCAGTAATTGGTCAAATTTCCACCCTAAGCATGGCTCGCTAGTCTGAGTTCATTTCATCTGGGCTGTGGACCCATCTGCACAGATTCCAACATGCCTGGACATTTGGACATCTGGTCCAGACACCCAAAAGCCTGCCATCTCTCTCTTTAGTGATTGCCCAGATGGGGATGGCTCCATGTTCATTTTTGGGTTTTTTTTTTTTTTTAAGATTTATTTTTTATTTATACATACAAGCTGGGGTACAGGCCAGAGGCGTGGGGCGGCGAGAGGGGTCACCAGAGACGGAGCAGGTAGCAGAACAGGCAGCTCAGAAATACACTGCTGAGGGGAGCAGCGGGCGAGGCAGGAGAGGTCTGCCGCGCCATGTGGGAGTCTCCCTGGCTGGGCGTCCAACTCGCGTTGCCGCTGCCGACAGCTCCACAGCGCAGCGCTTAACCACTGCGCCACCGGGGAGGCCCTCATTTTTGGTTTATTAGTCAATGAGGGGTTGGTTTTCTAGGAAGATTTGCTGCCAGTGTGGATCGAAATTCTTCCTATGTTGTACATTGCCGTGCACAGTCTCTCACTCACACATTCTGTTTCCAGATCTGTGGAGGCCCCACTTGCTGATCCCTCGTGACCCCTGCTCCCCTCTGCCACTGTCTTCCTTACTCACTTGCCTGAGAAGTGATAGCCTCACTCATCTGGTAACCCTGAGAACCTTGTCCTTGCCCTGTTCATCTTTGCCTTGCTCCTGTTTGTTTTCTCTTACAGACAAAACCAGGCAAAACCAGCTGAAACCAAGATGGAGAAAAAGGAAAGACAAAGGTTAAGTCACAGTTTCACGACCTCAGTAAAAATCACACACACCAGCCCTGTGACAGATCCTGTCAAGACAAAATTTAGAAGAGAATTTCGAATGCAGTTCCTAGAAATCCCAGTCTTTTTCTCTGTGAGCCCACTGATGCAGGTGCTTGAATCTCTCTCCTTCCTTAGTACTTTCCCACACAAGCCCCTCATTCTGCTGCTCCAGGGAGGTAGCCTTTGAGATAATATTCCACCATGTCCTCACATTTGCTGGCCCCTAATTAAACCTGATTTTCTTCCATCGACTCTTGTCTCCCTAGTTTAGACGTATGAGCAGCGAGTAAGCAGAACCCAAGAACTTCTGTTACCACCTCAAGCTTTGGCATTTTCTGCGTTTCCATATAAAATGTGCTTGTCAAAATGTGCCCCTGGCTCTCTTGCATGCTTTAATCCTGCTCTCTGCTCAAATGTCACTTTAGTAAGACCTTTCCATGATCAGTCCACAAACCACGCCCAAGTGGGAAAGTCTGCTCGAGTCATGTGTTTCCCCTCTCTAAGGATAATCATGATTGGCTTCAGCTGTTGAATTTTGAGTTTATTGCTCTCTCATTAGAATTTAAATTCACGGTATCATGGATATTGTCCATTTTGTTCATTGTTTTATTTTTTCTTAGAGTCATAAAATGTACTACTTTGCCATGTATTATCAGTTGAATAAATAAAACTTGTATTCCTTCATTTAACCAATTTAGAAAATAATTTTTCTAGCATATGAAATGTGAAATTAGCTCACTGTTTGCTACTTCTCACAATTTTTATCCATTTTATTACCTTTCATCTTTCAAGATGTAATTTTCATCTCAGAGTGTTCCTGAATTTATATTTAAAACAAATGAAATTGTGTCAATTAAAAACATTTAGGGATCTAAGGAAAAGTGCATTGATGGCAACCTTAGTTGATTCACCCCTCCCACGAAGTCACATTTTGCACAGAGTGCTAATCTTTGTTGGCTTCTGTTGCATATACTTTCAGATAAGTATGTATTTATTTGTATTGGTCCTATATTGATTATGTTAAATGAGCACTATTTCCTATAACAAGCAAACCCTGAATAGCAGGAGCTTGTTAGAGTAAATGTTTTCCATTAAATTAGAGTTTGATTGAAGTTGATTGGCCTCCAGAAGCTACCTTTCAGGCAAAATATCAGCAATCTAGTTTCCTTTCATATTACACAATGGCAGCTTCAAAATCATGAGGCCCCCAGAGTATCTGCACCAGACAGAGAGAGATTGTAAGTGATGGTGATATATGTCCAGGCCCATGAGTAGTTGCATCAATATGCCGTATTTTATTTAATATTCAATTAAGTAAACACAAAGCCATCGATAACATCAAGGAAAATCGGAAAATGCTATCTTACTATGTGTTCAAACTAAATAAGCAGAAAGAATATCATAAAGATAAAACAAAGAAACCAACTAAATCATAGTAAGGTTTTGAGAGAAATATTGAAAAAAACTTTTAGCCATCTCAATTAATAAAATGATGGTAAACCAAATTATTAAAATACAGATGAAACATTGTAGTTATCCCAGTAGACTTATATGTATTAGGAGGAAGTAAGGAAATGTTGTTAGCAAATATCTACCCCAAAATTCACAACCTAGATGAAACTGACAAATTCTAAAAACTGACACAAAAAGAAACATAAAAGGAATATGGCTGTGTCTATGGAATTAAAACTGAATTTGGTGTGAAAAATCAACTCTAAAACTTTCATTGTTCAAATATTGCTCATATTTTCCATTTTCTTATTGTCTTTTGTTTACAGAAATACATTTTCATTGCTCATTGATCTACAACCTTCTAAAACTTCATTTATTCTGACATTTTTTAGTAAGCTCCCTAAGAATTTAAACTCAAATGCTTAAAGACTAAAGGATCAGTAGGATAGTCCTCAGGAAGTTGCATATAAACATTTTGATGAAACAGAATATCAAATCAAGGAAAGACCCAAATTTGGTGAAAATATACTTTAAGCTACATCTTAAGTCTCTGGGGAAAATGGATAATTTAATTTTTGAGGCTGAAACAATTATATAGCCACCTGGAAATAAAAGTCAGAGCATATGTAACTCCTTCCATGAGGAATTCTAATGGGACCCAAAATTTAAACATGAAAGATAAAATACAAAATGTGGCAGAAGAAACCAATCATGGATTCTTATGAAAGAATAATTGCCTTTCCAGAATGTCCCATACCCCAAAAGCTCTAATAGAAAATATTTCTTAAAATTAACTATGTAGAAATAATTCCACATGGCAAAGTGTCAAAAGCAAAATATAAGGCAGTGGAGATATACATTTATAAAACATCGTAAAAAAAGAGACAACTTCCCCACTCTTTATAGATTCCTACAGTCAATAAAGAAAGTCATTGACCCACTAATCAAAACTGGTCAAAATGTGGACAGTTCAAAGAAAAGGAAGTACAAGTTGCACTTAGTAAAGCTTTCTACATAAGATATGTGCCGAGTGGCAAAGTTTCAGAATTTTTCATAAAGCTCTGTGCCAGCGAGGGTGTAATGAAGCAGACACCATCACAGAATGCTGCTGGGAACACAAACTGGTAAAACCTCTAAGGAGAACAAGTGACAAATTCTATCAAAATCCCAAATGCATTTCTTGAAATGTAGCATACGGATAGCCAGCCGTCTTAGAAAATGATCAATAAGTATATAGCTATTTGTTGCAACATTCTGAAATGCAAAACACGGGAAATCATCTAAATGATTATCAATGCATATAATATACATGTTTTGCTTTTGATACTTTGCCATGTAGAATTATTTCTACATAGTTAATGCATATGGAGCATTCTGGATCATATACATATGATCATGTATATATGATTAGCAAGTAATATTGCTAGTAATGAAATGATGAAATAGTAATATTTCCACCTTGATAATCATATATACACTATATATGGAAGCACCCTGCATTAGTTATCTCAAGCTGCCCTCCAGGGTGGCTTGAAAAATTAAGCTTTAGGGCCTCCCTGGTGGTGCAGGGGTTAAGTCTCAGTACTATCAAGCTGTTGCCAGCCAGCCACTGTGGCGTGAGTTCAATCCCCAGCCAGGGAGCTTCCCACAGGGCTCAGCAGACCTCTCCTGTCTCACTTGCTGCTCCCCTCAGCAGTGGATTTCAGCAGATCCACCTGTACTGCTCCCTCCTCTGTCTCTGGTGAATCCTCTCAACACCCCACACCTCTGGCCTGTATCCCAGTTCTGGTATGCATAAATAAATAAAAATAAATCTTAAAAAAAATAGAACTTTATTGTTAATGGTTCTGGAGGCTGGAAAATCCACGATCAAGGAGCTGAGCAGCTGGTGCCTATGATGAGTGCTCTCCTGGCTTACAGGTGGTGCCTTTTCTGTTTCTTCCCATTGTGGAAGGAGGGAGAGGAAGCTCTTTGTTGTCTCTTCTTATAAGGGCACTGATGCCTTCACAGGTGCAATACTCTCCTGACCTTATCAAAACCTAATTACCTCGTAAAGGTCTCTTCTCCGAACTCGGGCACACTCAGCATACACGTGCAGAGGAGCAGGACGCGGTCGCAGCGCACACCGCCCAGAGAGCCAGCCGGATGCAGTTGGGTGCCAGGGTAAGGCTTCCGCAGGGGTGTCAGGAGCTGGGAGGAGGGTGTCAGGGTAGGGGGCTGGGCAGGAGGGAGGAGGGAGGCTTCAATTGGGAGGGAGGGAGGTATTTCAACTCACACGCTTTTAGTTTCTAATAGTGAACAATATGAAGTCAAACATTACAGAGGAAGCAACTTGATGAGACTTGAAAATGTTACTGAATTCATCACTCTGTTAATATATTAACTTTGTGAGATATGAGACTTGGTGGAGATGAACAGCTTCTCTGAATAACGTTATGTGGCTGAAATGATGGTAATTGTTTCTGTTCAAAATTAACTTTAGGAAAACACAGAAACAAACATAGCTTTATCCCCTGAATAAAAGCAACTATGTTTGAAGGTTGGAGTTGTCCCTCCGTCAAATTTGGGGGAAGAGGGCCTCCCTGGTGGCGCAGCGGTTGAGCGCTGCGCTGTGGAGCTGTCGGCAGGGAGTTCGATGCCCAGCCGGTGAGAATCCCACGTGGTGCGGAGGACCTCTCTTGCCTCGCCCGCTGCTCCCCTCAGCAGTGTATTTCTGATCTGCCTGTTCTGCTCCCCACTCTGTCTCTGGTGAACCCTCTTACCACCCCACGTCTCTGGCTTGTACCCCAGCTTGTATGCATAAATAAATAAATCTTTAAAAAAAATTGGGGGGAAGAAACACCTGTATTAAATAGCCTAATTTAAACAAATCACGTTTAGCTGGTTGCCCTAAGAATGTTCTTGCCAATGTTTTGTTTTGAAAGCTTCTCGTAAGCTACAGGTGGGCAAATGCAGCCTGCTCCTGGACCCTGGGCTGTCTAACCCACGTCAGCTGTTCAAGTGTCCGGGCTGTCTTTAGTTGAATGGAGAACATTGTTCCAGAGCATGGCGAATAAGAAATGGGGACCCAGCAGAAAGCAAAGCAGCCTGATGGTTTTCTTTATTATCTATCAAGATAAACAATAGCAATCATTTAAGAGCTTTATTCAACTTTATTAACATTAAATTAAATTGCATTGGGAAATACTTTCCAAACATCACAGGAAAGGTAAAAATAACAATTAAGAACAATGAATTACTTTACTACACAAGCACAAGCTTGGTGCATCACATATGTAATAAGAGCAAGAAGCTATGAGTGTGCTTTATCAAAGAGTATATTTTGGCGACTTTTAACATGTAGTTCATAAAATTTGAAAAGACAAATATTAACTCTCAATTACATAAGGAGGAGATTTGACAAAGGGGGAAATGTAAATATAAATATGTTCATAAAACCTGGGAAATGTTTTATGTTCAGAATATATTGATATCACGTGGAAAATCTGCTCTTCTACGTCCCCCTCAGCTAAAGCTGATGCTTCTCAACCCTTCCTGCATGCCAAGTGACGTCATCATAGCTCTGTCTATGCCAGCATCCCTCATTTAATCCCTCTAGGTGGTTGGAAAATCAATTGAAAGATTTATGTGTAAACTGAGCTATGGCCAGAAGCGTGTCAGTTTATTTTATTTTTTAAAAAAGATTTATTTATTTATGCATACAAGAGCTGGGGTATAGGCCAGAGGTGTGTGGGGGGGGGGGACAGCGAGAGGATTCACCAGAGATAGAATGGGGAGCAGAACAGGCAGACCTACTGAAGTACACTGCTGAGGGAGCAGTGGGGAGACAGGAGAAGTCTGCTGTGCCATGTGGGTCAGCTCCCTGGCTGGGGATCGAACTCGTGCTGCAGTGGCTGCTGATAGCTTCATAGTGTGACCCGTCCAGCAGGTCAGGTAATTTAGTGGGACTCGAGGGGGCGCCTCCTGAAAGAACCAAGGGGGAGAAAGGGGCAGGAGACTAAGCGCGTAAGAAAGACAGAGTCAGTCTGAGATGCGTCAAAGTCTCGTTTATTAACAAAGGGGCTCAAGTTTTTATAGGGTTTTTGAGGAGGGGGAAGGTAGAGGGAAGTTTTTAGAACAAAGTAACTAAAATTCAGGGCTGGTCAGGTAGTAGGCGTGTCAACATTCCAAGAAAATGATCTGAGATCACAGGTCTTGCATACCAGTGCTTAACCTGACGCCAGGACTATCCTGTTCTTATCTCGAGTACAGAGACTGGAATGTATCAGCCCAGCCTTTGACCTCCAGGAGCATTCCAGCCCAGCCTCAGGCCCCCAACAATAGTGCTGAGAACCCTTGAGCCACCAGGGAGGCCAAGAATGTTAGCTATGGATGTGCCAAGCCATTGTTTCCTGTTCTCAACTAAGATTCCCCTCCCTACCCTGCATATGTCCTCAAGATTCTGGAAAAGCAGTAAAGTTGGCACATATTGCCCAGGATTCCAGCGTTTTTCACATTGGGGGGTGATATTCTGGATGGCAGGTGTCTTCACCTTAAGTCCCACAGTAATTTTCCACTTGGTTTCGAGGTACTGACACACCCGATCTGTTCTAAAGATCTGAAATGAATGTTTCGTGAATGATGGAAGTGAACCCATGTTGCTGAATTTGGTAGGAACCAAATAATTTTTGGATGAATGAATAATTTCTTATACTTTAGAGGAACTGTAATTGTGTTTTAAGAAAGTACAACTTTGCAGGTCATGACGGTATCTGAAGTTTACATGTGAACCCACAGTAGAAATCTCGGATCAATAACACCCCAATACCTGTCTGGAAATAAGCATGTAAACATGCCCTTTCCATTTGGAGAAAAGCCTCCAAGGGTTTATTCCCAGGTACGTAAAATGTCAGGCGCTGGACGCGGTCCCCTCTTCCGTGGACTCTGCCTACTGCAAATCGGTTCTCATCCCGAAAATGACCCTGACATCCCAGCTTTGTTTGTTATGAGATTTATTTCTTCATGCTTGCAATTATGAATAACCTTTGAAGGAAAAGAAAACACTTATAGCTTGGCGAGTCGTGTGTACTGTTTCAGAAATTTCCCCTAAGTTCAAAGAATAAGCAAATATCACTCAGGTCTACAGATTTAAAAATCTCATATACGGACTATAGAACAAACAAAACAAGAAACTGACAAAACTAAGTCAAAACAGACCCTAGAAATCTGACTGCAGAACTGAGGCTCCCAGATGGGGAGAAAGAGCAGGAGCCTGAGCAAAGAAAGAGGGGTCCAGAGGTCGAGGGGGAAGGTCTGTGGGTGCTACGGTGGCAAAGCTGGGTTGTTGATGGACATCTGAGGAGGTGTGAACCTATTCCCCTATCATAAACCAACTTCACCTTAGTTAAAAATAATCAATCAATAAAATTCCGCCCAAAAGTAAATGATAAAAGGAGTTTTCTCCTGTTTTTGGATCACAGATTGTTTTATAAGGTGTTTCTTTAGGATAATGGAGCACTTGTGAGCTTGAGCTGCCTTGAGTGTTTAGATCTTTGAGAATCTGACCATCGTTTTCATTTCTTGTGGTAGTAATTGTCCAACTGTTTAAACTGACCAAGTCACTTTGACAGAAAGCTCACTGGTGTGACTAAATCTTGTGGAAATACTTAGGTCACTGCAAAGTGAAAAATGTAATTCAGATAGAACATCAGGCTGAAAGGACTGTCTGTCTAATCTGGGGCATCACACTGAGCCTACAAGGACATTAAAGAGAAGCATATCCTGTTGTTATTTTAAATATGCTCATTGATTTTATAATTCAGCACAGGTACATATAAAAAGTTATTTTCTCAAGCTCAACAGAATGGGAAAGCCAGATTTATCAGATAAGGTAAAGAAAAAATCTGATGTCACAAACACAAATGTTCTTAGAAAATTGACAGTGTACCAAAATAAAAGCCCATAATAGAAGTTTATCATCAAATATAAAATATACAGAAATCCATTCCACTGACTTTCCAATTTGTTCTCTATCAGGCTTATCCTCAAGACTTTCCCTGGTACAATAGAGTGTATCTCTCTTAGGAGTTTCTGTACAGCCCATAGTTAAGAATACAAAGAAGTAAATCAGACACCGTAAAAAAACATACTACATTGGTACAAAGCATGAGGTCTCAGTTATTTTGGCTCCAAATAGAGAGGAGATGAGGTGTTTAAATCCTGATGGAAGGCAGATAGTTAGGTGGTTGGAATTGCCAATTTCACACTAGACCTGAAGTCAGTTCATCTGTTCCTATGTGTTGTCAGTATGGCTAGAACAACTCTGACAATTCAGCATGGAGTTTGCCAGACAATGTACTCTGATTCTGGAAATGCGGAGAAGAAACAATCTGTTAACACAAGGATAAGGTCACACACATGGGCAAATTTATAGAAGTACAATACGGGCATCATACTTTTAAATATTTAGCAACTGATTCTTTATTTCTCATTTGCTATGGATGTTTTCCTTTCAATGTGTTAAAGGTTATGTCACTAAGAGTAACAATTAGATAACATAGGCTACAAATAACTTAGTAAATGGCAAATACCATTTACTGGAGACTGATCTGAGCATGGTGACTCATCCTGTCCTTAATAAAACATGACACTGAATATAGTTTTTAAAATACCTGGTCATAGGGCCTCCCTGGTGGTGCAAGGGGTTAAGTCTCAGCACTATGAAACTATCACAGCCACTGCAGCACGAGTTCGATCCCCAGCCAGGGAGCTGATCCACATGGCGCAGTGGAACTCTCCTGTCTTCCCGCTGCTCCCCTCAGCAGTGTACTTCAGTAGATCTGCCTGTGCTGCACTCCACTCTGTCTCTGGTGAATCCTCTCACCCCCCACACCTCTGGTCTACACCCCAGCTCTTGAATGCGGAAATAAATAAATCTTTAAAAAAAATACCTGGTAGTATATATTGGCAAAATGAATTTATGCCTATCTCCATCATGTTTGCCACATGCATGTGTGTGTTTGTGCATTTGTATATGTTTGAGAATGAGAGATGAACTTTTATCTCTGTGTTTTATGTTCTGTAATATGTTATATTCAAGTAACTGCAACCAATAAATCACTAAAGAAATATTTAGTTCTACTTACAATAATATTTTTAAAAGTCACAATTTCTTTGATCCGTGAATTTTATAAATTGTGTTTATATTTATAAACTAGATTTATTTTCATATATATCATGTATAATTTGCATACTACCGAATGAGAAATTTTTAGGTCCAACAGACCAGCCTTATTCACCACTTATTTCCATGTACATGCAAGGAGTGTTCTTCTGGGTTTAATAATGACAGAAGTAAAAATAACTTTTAGTTAACTGCTTTCTTTTTTTTTAAGATTTGTTTATTTATGCATACAGGATGGGGTGTAGGCCAGAGGTGTGGGGTGGTGAGAGGGTTCCTCAGAGACAGAGTGGGGAGCAGAACAGGCGGATTGACTGAAATCCACTGCTGAGGGGAGCAGCGGGGAGACAGGAGAGGTCTGCTGTGCCCTGTGGGAAGCTCCCTGGTCGGGGATCTAACTCCTGCTGCAGTGGCTCTGGATAGCTCCATAGTGCTATACTTAATCCGGTGCACCATCAGGGAGGCCCTTAACTGCTTTCTTTGTGATACTCTTTCTGCTTGAGTAAAATTGTCTACTTTACTGTAATTACCATTTCTATTATGATCATATTCAGATGTATATGTCCAGCTAAGAATGCTGCAAAATTATAGAGATGAGGATAGGAGGGAGAAAGGGAGAGAAGAGAGGAGAGGGGAGGGGAGCAGATGCGAGGAGAGGAGAGGAGAGGTGAGGAGAGGAGAGGAGAAGCCTCTTAAAGCTAACGTGTTTAAATTGACTCATCTTCTCTCTACCCACATCATGCTCCTCAGTTTTCCCTCAAGGTTGAATGTGCACATTTGGCACAGAACTGGAACCTCAGCCCACATCTTATTTTCTCCTCTCAGCATCTGTGCCCTAGTTAGGTGCTCCTGATTCCACCCTCCAAAAAAAACTCATTCTCCTTCCCTCCCCTCCACTTAATTTTCCGTGATTCAAGGGATGGCTATCTCCCAGGTAGCCTGCTACATTTCTCAATTTAAGAGCTATTCTGAGAGAGAATTGTGTTTCCTTCAATATAAAAAAAAAGCAACAGTAAAAGATTAGATAAGCACTATGCATCATTTGGATCATTTGGATTGTCTAATGAGAAATATATTATTATTATACCATTATATAATTATTAAAACCACGACATGCAAAATTAAGCTAATAGTCCGAGGTCAGGTGGCCGTAAGGTGGAAGGCAACATCAAGATTACCAGACGTGGAGGACCCACTGATTGTAATGCCCGTGACTTGTTCCTCTGTGTCACTCAGGTCTTGAGCTAATGCCCTCTCCTCCGGGGAGCCTCCCTGCACCTCCCAAGTAGGCTCACAGAATTCTGAGATCACAGCATCTACTCAAGCAGCTGTATTTTGATATTCCTGGGATTATCTGTGCGTCTCCTCTCCGGCAACAGGCAGGTCTGTCCATCAGTGACTCCAGTGCCAATTAGAGTGTGGGCAGCATGGTGGGAGGGCAGTCATTGCTGTTGACACAGTGACTCATTCGAGGTGACCAAGGCCCCTTTCCATGGTAATTTTTAAAATTTCTGCCATTCCTTTTTAGCACCATAACACCTACATCATTGAAAAAACAAGCTGTTGCCAACACAATAATTTCATGCAGTTTGGTGGGTGTGGGAGGCTGGCATGCTGAAGCAGCAGTCTGCCAAAAAATGCTTCCAAATGTGTTTGTAAAGAATTCAGGTAAAAATCAGTGCTTATCTGAGGCCTGAGGTTGAATGATGGGCATGACCTGTTATCTGTGGTTCCTCCCTGTGAATTTTTATCAGGCCAGATAATTGAAGCTAGGTAGCTTTCTTTCTTTTAGAAAAAAGATTTATTTATTTATTTATGCATGAAAGAACTGGGGTGTAGGCCAGAGGTGTGGGGCGGCTAGAGGATTCACCAGAGACAGAGTGGGGAGCACAACAGGGGGATCTGCTGAAGCACACTGCTGAGGGGAGCAGCGGGGTGACAGGAGAGGTCTGCTGCGCCCTGTGGGAGGCTCCCTGGCCGGGGATCGAACTCGTGCTGCAGTGGCTGCGGATAGCAACATAGTGCTGAGACTTAGCCCACTGCGCCACCAGGGAGGCCAGAAACTAGGTAGCTTTCTTCAGAAAAACTTTCCTTTTCCCCTGAATGAGGGGTATTCTGGCTCCCCAAGCATGCACACTCTGAATGGGTTCTGTCATTCACCCCATAAATGTTACAGGCATCCCCGACCCCTTTCCTGAGGACCACCCTCTTACATAAAGACAAACATGTGGGCAAGACCCTCAATAGAAAAGAACGTCAATAGGATTATCGTGCAATAGACAGAATAGAATTTCAAAATGAAACACTCAGAGTTACCTGCTCTCTCGTGCGTAAATGACAAAGCAAAGAAGGTTGGCCCCAAACAAGCCACCAAGGCCAGAAGACTGGACAAGTGTAAAACCCTTTCTGGTGGGAACCACAGGGGAGAGGCAGAAGGGCCGGGCAAGTCTGGAAGGAAAAGAGCAAAATTACAGTACAAGTCAAGAGAAAGGCTGCCGGGCAGCCTCCCCACGGGTCTCTCAATCTCTTTCAAGAGTCTCCTTCTGCAGAGAGGGGTCCTCAGGAAAGGGGCGTGTCCCAGAACCCCACCCCCACCTCAAGCCAGAGAGATCCAAGACCCCTAGGACTACGAATCCCAGAATGCCAGCATCACGGAAGGAAGGATGCTGAGGCCTGAGGGTGGAGTTAAGCAATGGTTTTGGGATTTAAAAACCAGACCTGTGAGTTTAGAGGGGGGCGACTATTCGTGGTTGTGGATCGCCAGGTTTTCGAGTGCCCCCTAAGATTCCAGCTCAGTGGAACGGGTAGGACACATTCACCAATTTGTTCTTTATCTTTTCCCTTCCCTTTCTGTAAATAAACCCTTTTATTAATTTTATTGTGTGTGTCTGCAGTTGAGTCTTATAAGTCCCTTGAAGCGCACGGGTGAGAACCCAGACAGGCACCCCATTTATATCGGGGCTGCCCTGTAACTTTCATGTCCCCCAAGTTCCTGGTACAAGTCCAAGGCTGAGAGGCAAGTGTGGCTGCTTCTTGCCAAGCCTCTCCGCTTCCTGTGCCTCCGCCAGGTGTCTTCTCTCCCAAGTCCTTTGGCTTCCCCTGGAGCTCAGCTCCACCCTTGGGTGGGGGAGGTAAACTGGAGCTTCCTCTTCCTGTGCAGATTATACTACTACACATCTGCGTGTTTCACATTAGCCCTAGGACAAACTTTCAAAATGCGACTTTACCACTCTTGGGTATTAAGCCTTTGAGGATAAAATTGTGGGGTTTGTGTTCATTTTGTTTTCCCTATGGAGTAGTTTATGGATTCATTTATTTAAGATACTTTAAAATGCTTTAATTTCATTTTAAGAGACATTGTACAGAATGCACAGGTAAGAAAGACTTTATTCAAGACAATTGCTGCAGGAGAGTAAACTCAGCTCTGCTGGAACAAAGGGCACTTTATTTCTCAGCCCTGGGGGGAACTAGAGGAAAGTAATGAGCACTTTGGCTGGGAGGGCAGGGAGCAAACAATGGGGTGTGTTCAGCCTTTGAGTTGTTGCTGCATTTGTGTTGTTGTCTCTATTTGCTTATGGTACCCTTGGAAGAGAGACTGCCCCCACCACGCTGAGCCTGGAACATTAGATGATCGCCCTGGATAATGACATTTCAAAAAATGTACTCCAGGGCTTCTGAAAGACATGGCTGGATTACAAAACTGGCAGGAGGCTTTGAAGAAAATTTAGATGCTAAAGGCAGCTAAAAAATTTGCAACGATAAGTTTTCTACTCTAAGTACTCTAAAAATATATTGTCCAAAAAAGCTGTCCAGTTCAGCGAAGGTAGAAGAGGGAGGAATTTATTACAGCACAGCCTCTGCGGCCCCTACTTCTCCACCCAATAATTCTGAAAAACAGCTTGCACATTTCAGAAGAATTGATTCAAACCCTATTAGTTTGACTCAACCCTGC
Source organism: Scalopus aquaticus (assembly GCA_004024925.1). Lineage (NCBI taxonomy): Eukaryota > Metazoa > Chordata > Mammalia > Eulipotyphla > Talpidae > Scalopus > Scalopus aquaticus. The sequence goes on along the minus strand of PVIJ01004208.1, from coordinate 84,219 downwards.
TAGAATATATCACCCCTGGTAAAAAAGGTCTCCTATCTTATCTAACAGGAGTTAGGTGCTTTTGATAAACAAAACTGGCCAAGTGTATTATCTCAATCTGTAAATAGCTGCCCTTTTTGTTAAACAAAAGCGGTCAAAACCCATTAAGGACCCCATCTGGGAGCCCCTGGGCCCTCAAAGGAAGCAAGTATTTATATCAGCAGCTCAAGAGCAAGGTCCATTCTCTTGTGCATCTGCCCACTTCCCCTCCCCTACAATAAGGCTGCATATCTAACTCCACTAGGCCTACCTGTGAATTCTTTTTTTTTTTTTTAAGATTTATTTTTTATTTATACATACAAGCTGGGGTACAGACCAGAGGTGTGGGGCGGCGAGAGGGTTCACCAGAGACAGAGCAGGGAGCAGAACAGGCAGATCAGAAACACATTGCTGAGGGGAGCAGCGGGCGAGGCAGGAGAGGTCTGCCGCACCATGTGGGATTCTCCCTGGCTGGGCGTCGAACTCGCGTCGCCGCTGCCGACAGCTCCACAGCGCAGCACTTAACCGCTGCGCCACCAGGGAGGCCCCTACCTGTGAATTCTTTCCTGCATAGAAGTCAAGAAACTAGGCTCCCCACAAAACGCAAGGCAACAGTGAGGTAATGACTTTGGGAAAGGAAATAATCCCTAGTTCCACTTCGTTTTCCTTTCTCTAAACTTGCAGGTGGTTATTTTAATTTTGAAATGGTTAATCTCATTTGATACACAAGGTATATATCTAGAAACTCATGATTATATAGGTATTTATTTTCAAATATAGATGGATTTTTCTGATATATACCTTTGTTTTTAATTATCATCCTAGATATGAGATATTTATACTAGAGACTAGATTCTGGCGCTAGACAGGGCCCTATGTTTTCAAGGGTAGTTCACATAATAAAAGTTTATAAATATTTAAAAATGGGTTGATTATGAAAGCATATCTTTTTGTAATCAATTTTGAAATTGTAACAAAGAGTGATATATGGATCTTAATCAAGTAATTTAATTGCCATAGTAGTCAATGTGTAACAGTGTGATATCCATGAAAAGGGGAAGTTCCAGGTTCCCAGCCCCAGCCAAGGAAGGGTGGAGCTAAACAGGCGAAGACAGAAAAAGACTGGGAGAAAGACCTAGAAAGGAGAAAGAAGACTATGGAGGAGACTTAAGGAGGCATGTGGAGCAGAGAGCCGTGAAGAAAAAGCCATGCTTGCTTCTCAGTCTTGGGCTAGTGCCAGGGACTGGGGGGACAAGGAAGGAGACTCTTGAAAGAGACAGAGACGTGGGTGAGAGACCCGTGTGGAGGCTGACAATGGCAGCCTTTATCTTGGCTTGGATTTTGATTTTGCTCTTTTTCTTCCAGATTTGCCTGGCCCCTTCTGACCCTTGCTTATGGTTCCCAGCAAGCTTTCTGGCCTCTGCAGTCCTGCTTTGGGCCTTCCCTGTTTGACTGGGCACTTGTGCACAAGGAGATAGGTAACACTGGATGTTTCATTGGAAACCATTTAAGTCTATTCTTTCTCTTCTCTCTATTGCATGCTAATTCTGTTAAAGTTCTTTTCTCTTGAAGGTCTTAGGCACTAAGAGTATGTTTTGACTTTATATGGCAGATCGTGGAACCCATTTAAAGTAGGCAGGTTTGGGGGGTCCAGGTGTGTCCCTCATTCTGCCTGCTAACAACTTTTGGTATCTAGTCTATGATCCTATGAATTGGCCATGACATATTTGTGGTTCAGCCTACAGGTATTCTGTATTCCTAAAGCCTTGAAAAATGGGAAAATGTTGAATTAAAAGGAAGCATTATTTTAATTATCTATTAAGATAGGTTAAGCAATCTAAATGATCAGTTTCTTCTACACTCTAATGCTTGTCTATTTAATGTTTCTAGATTTATATTTTCTTTCATACTCTCTTCCAGTGAAGTGCAAATCCAGATTGCTACAACAAATGTTTAGACATTTGGTTCAAAAAACTTGATATAAGATACAATGAGTTATTGCCTGATATGCCTGAATAATCTTTTATTACGGCATAAGTAATAGAGCCCTTGAAAAACGACAACTCAAAAAAAAAAAAAAACAGCTATAATTCAGAAATGACCATGCTAATATTCACAAGGTGATAAACATTCACTGTTTTATGACATTTGTACTAGGTAACACTCTACTTTTTTTCTTTATACATCAGTGGAAAAGAAATAATTTAGAGAAATTTGCCCCAGGATATAACAAAACCACCAACATTTTTGATTTGATCATTACCTTTCAATCCTCAGGTTTAATAGCATGTGGCTACTTAAACAAACAGAAGACACTTTATCTCAGATTAAGCCTCATTCAGATCATCAACCACATTTAACGGACTCCAGTAGCTGCAAAATTGCTTTTTCAGATACCAGTGAAAGTTTTTATATTTCAAGTCATCCTGTTTCCTGTTAAATTAACCTACAAAATGAAAAAAAAAAATAGTAAAGGAAATTTTCTATGGGGAAAAATCTATAAAGGTTTTTAAAATATTATTTATTCTCCCATGTAGGTATTCTAGTTCAATATTATCCATGCAGTAAGTTCTCAATGACTGCTGAATAAATTATATGGAATTAATGTTAATTTCTTCCTTCACATACTTGCTTGAGCTTTTCCAAATGGCCTCAAAATCACAGCAACTAACTCATAAGTCCATGATTGTGAATGATAAGCTTGAGAATGAAGAAAAAAAAATTTTGTGAGATTTATAGATTTTTCCATTTATAGATTTTACCATTTAATAGGGAGAAGACAGAATCAAAATGTTCTGATCACTCAGTTTCCATTAAAACCAAATATATCATTTGCTTCATGAAATAATGAAATGAGACGCTTATTTATTTTTCCAATAATAAAGATATCTTCTAATACCAATATTTTAATTTTGATATAGAAATAATATACAAAAACAGTATTATAATAGCAATTAAATTTTCCAAACAAATCTGTGGGGCTGATACATGACGAGAAATGTCCATTTCCCATTGCCACAATAATCATGTATCTCAGAGCAGAACGTTTTGATTTAACTTAATGTCCTAAAACAGATTCTCAAAATAGCAAATTAATGGGATGCCAGAAAGTGCTGCTCCAATTATGTTTCATGAAATATTGGAAGTTCTAGGATTTGTAGAATAGTTCCTTGATAAAATGCAACAGGTTCTGGGCAGACTATAGTTTTAAGATACGGGGGAATCTTAATTCATGGTGAGAAATATGGGGAATGAGATACTTGAATAGCTCTATAGGGTCCTGGTGCCAGGTGTTTCGAAAAGTGTTTAATTTAAAAGTACTGGTGAATTAGGACACAAGAGCAGGCATTGATTTATATTTTATTTATTATTTATCAAAGAAAGTTTGAGAGTCCGCCGTGTGCAAACAGCTCTCCTTGTTGCTATGGGTGTGAGGTCAGTGAAGTTACACTGAAAACTGTGATTGTCATATCTGCCACCATGTCACATGGTCACTACTTAGCTTAGTCTCAGGTAGTAAAATAGTAGTCTAGAAGCTAAATAATTCCACCATTAACTGGGTGGGGATCTCCACAGTAATATCTGGTAATGCGTGCATTGTAGAATTGCTTTCTCCAGTAGAGGCACCATGTGGTCTTAACTTTATTTACTTTTAAAGACTGATTATTTACTTATGTACAACTAGGGTGTATGCCAGAAGTGGGGGGTGTATGTATGTGAGAGGATTCACCAGAGACAGAGTGGAGAGCAGAAAAGGCAGATCCATTGAAATCCACTGCTGAAGGGAGCAGTGGGGAGACAGGAGAGGTCTGCTGTGCCATGTGGGAAGCTCCCTGGCTGGGGATCGAACTCAGGCTGCAGTGGCTGTGGATAGCTTCCTAGTGCTGAGACTTAACCCCTTGTGCCACCAGGGAGGCCCCTTAGGATTTCTTTAGGGCTTTGAAGGAAAGAGGGGTGCTACTTTTTGGAGTACCTCAGAATTTCCCCAAACAAAACATCAGCATTATCTTGGTCATTACAAATCAATTAAAAACCTGAAAATCAAATATATACTTCTAAGAACTTAAAAATAAATCAAGAAATTTTTTTAGCTGTGATTAGGAGAGAGAGTGAAGTGGGAAGTATGGATAGAAAAAGCTAAGATTAAATAATCATAGAATACCTATGGGAACAAACAAGTGAGAAAATGCTTAATTTCCAAGAAGTTACTGACAGAATACTTTGAAAATTTTACCTCATGAAAGAAAAGACATTTGATGGTACAGAAAATGTATTAAATTAAATACATTAATTAAACAAAAACATGAACTACATATGTAAACTAACACATTTAGAGTAAGATGAAGGCACACATGGTAGAAAAAGAAAAGGAAGCAAGAAGAACATTGGGTAATTGAAATTTAATATTTTGTTACATGGAAAATGCTGCCAAGTGAATTATTTAGATAAACAATAGTGTAACATTGAGAATATATGTGAAAATATCAGAGTACCCAGAGAAAGTAAACAGATAAAAATGAGTTTCAATAAGATTCTTTGGAAACCAGGACTAGGGATAGAAAGTGTACATATTTAAGCATCTAAAAATTGAAATATGGACCAGGAAAAATACAGGAATTTTCAGAATAAATATAAGGATATTTCCTATAAAGAACGAAACACTGAAAAGTAGTTCAAAACCCTTACAGTATTTCAGTGGCCAGAAAAAACTTTAACAAAGATCAAAAAGACTGAGACAATTTCTGGCAAACTCACTGATCTTCAAGTTTAAAGAAAGAAAACTAAGCATCCAGGGGAAAGGAACAGAAGGTCACTTAAAAAGGAAAATAAGATGATTTTAGATTTCTCAGCAACTGTAGATGACAGATCATAGCAGAAAAATCTCTACAATGTATGAAAAAAAAATGAACATAATTCAACATTCCTATGACCAGTAGACAGGAAACCCACTGGACCCACAAAAGGAAGATGAGTTTGACAAAGTGAAGAAGCATTTCACAAAATGAAGATGAGTTCGACAAACACAAAGCTTCAGGACTTTAGGAAGTTAAGTATTCACCTACTCACTATTAAAAATATACTGGATAATAACATCCATTTCTAAAGAAGGATATAAAATACAAATGCAGAGGGCCTCCCTGGTGGTACAGTGGTTAAGTGCTGTGCTGTGGAGCTGTCGGCAGCTGCGACGCGAGTTAGACTCCCAGCCGGGGAGATTCTCACATGACATGGCAGACCTCTCCTGCCTCACCCGCTGCTCCCCTCAGCAGTGTATTTCCATCGATCTGCCCATTCTGCTCCCCACTCTGTCTCTGGTGAACCCTCTCACAACCCCATGCCTCTGGCCTGCACCCCAGCTTGAATGCATAAATAAATCTTAAAAAAATATACAAATATAGAAATGGAATCCAGAAGGATTGTGCCTAATATGAATAATAAACTCTAATGGCACATTGATTCAAGATATATTTAGATATTTTACCCAGTTTATTTAGACAAGAAAGCAAATAGTTATGAATATATATTCCCATATGCATTCAATATCCTACCCTTTAGCCATATGGATAAATGCTCCAACCTCCCCGTATTTCAGGAAGAAAATTCTGAAAGTCTTTTTCTACACTGCTTGGGAGGTGTTGGTTGAATCAAGTCTTTGGCAATTTAATAAATAAAAACATGAACTACATGCATGAGATAACATGACATTTAGAGTAAACTGAAGGCATACTTGGTAGAAAAAGAAAAGGAAGCAAGGAGAACATTCCCAATAATTGAGATCTGGGCAAAGCACCCCTCAACCCTGACTTTTCACCTTCTATGTCTCTGTCTCCTGACTTGCTCTGGCTCTTCTTGTCATCACCTCTTCAGTAAAATACCTCCACTTACCTCATGGCCTCAAGCTCTGCTTTGGGGAGGGAAGTTCTAATGATAATGATAACAGGGTTTTTATTGCATAGACAGCATAACTTTGGCGAGTTCTTTGATTTATGTAGAAGGAAAAGGAAAGTTGTGTTGGGAAGAGAGCAACTAGAAGAGAACAGAATGTTCCAGAAGGGAAGGGGATACTGAATAAACCCGTACGACGAGCCTGACCTGCTACCTAGCTCTCTGTAAGTGATGTCGTTACAGAGTCGATGGATTTGAGAGCGGAGCAGGGTCCTTGGGTTCACTCTGGGAAAGGTCTCCCCAGAGCTCCCTTCGGCGTCACATGATAAGTTCTCCACGAGACAGAGACTCAGTTATACTTAAAGTACAGGTTTATTGGGACAAGGAAGTAAAGGACACTTGTACAAGCACGAATGGACAGGAAGAGTGGCCCAGCTGAGGGACAGGTTTGCTGAGAGAGGCCTGCGTGGTGCAGGTCACGGGCAGACAGGCAGGCCGCTGCCCTGCAGGGGGACAGAGCTGGTAAAGGAAAGCACCTGCATAGGTGCAGGTGGGCAGAGAAATGGCTGCCCCATATTTTTGCCTGGATAGCACTGATACAGCCTTCTTTCAGTTGGGAGGGGCTCATCTTTGAGGATGGCTGGGTGTTTACTGGCTAGCTAGAGTTAGAAAAGAGACCTGAGATTCTACAGTGGGCTCAATCTCCATATCTTTGCCCCTAGACTGCCTTCTAGCTCCTCCTTATGCTTTGAACTTAGGAGCTGGCACCCAGGGATTGTGCTCATGGTTCTGTTGATTTCTTCCACCCCCACTTTCTTGTGTGGGTCTAGTTCTAATCCTATTTTGAATGTTCTATCTCCTCCATCATAAGCATGCTCTTACTTATAACATCAAGGATTCTCATAAACATCTCTAATTGTTTTTCTAATTAAACATTCATTTTCATGACTAATAAAACTAATGAATCATGAATCATGACTTTTTCATAAATAATCCAAATTTCTAATCTGCTAAATAAAAATCATTCTTTGGGGGCAAATTTATAAACTCTTTAGATGATACAAGTCATTTTAAGTGGCCCCCCAGTGGGCTGGATATAAAGAGAATAAAAGTTTAATAAGTGCCCCAGAATGTTGGAAATCAGTGGTAACACATATTTCCCCCCCACAAAATTGTTTTAAGATCTAATGACACCCAGAGGAGGAAGATTTTAATATAGCCAGATTGAAGGCGTTGCACGCAAAGAAAAACAATTCATTCAAGTTCACTCAGTAAAGAAACTTAGAAAAAAGAATCTCAGAAGCAAATCCCAGAACAAGAAAAACCAAGTCTCAATTATACTTTTAATCACTTTGTGAAAATGGACACAGCAGATGATTTTCTAACTCTTTTTATTCTGACTCCATGCTCAAAATCTAGCTATAGCTTTGGGATTTCCAGGAGAGAAAACTGAGAAAACAATCCATATCCTTCATAAATTAACAGATAGGAAATATTTTCTTGCTATATTAAAATAAGATGGAATTTTCAAACATTCATAAAATCAACAACATAAACTTATCAGACATAGGTGATGGTTTCATTTACTCTGAAATGACTTGGAATTGTTTGTCCACTTAGGTAATGGTGTGGGATATTTAATTTCAAATAACAGTGATGGTAAGCTTAGGAGAATTGCTTGGATTTAAGGGGATTGTTCTTTATGAAGACTGCAGATTTAAGAACCAGGTTTTCCTTTCATTTCAACTTCCAGTCAAAATCAAGTGAATTTTATATAAAATGAATTCAATCACTTGAAAAAGACCTTTGATTAATGATTACATGTCTATATCTCTAATACATAAATTAGCTCTATTTTTAGAATTAACTCATGATTTTCCTTTAAGTATTTTAGCTGTTTTTAATATGCTAGATTTGATTTAACTCTAAATAATTAATTACTTCCTGAGTGAGCGAATTTGTGAGTTTCTCAAGTAAGTAATCCTAAGTACCAAAAAACTATATAAACATAATTAAAGCTACAAATATAGTAAAAATAGTTTGCTTAAACATTCAAACTGTTTATGTATTTACTAAAAATATCTTGCATTTTAAATGAAAATCATAAATCTGAAATTAATTTCATATTTTTAGATTGAGATCTTGGACTTGATCAGCTTCTCTAAGACAAAATTTTTCAAGCATAACAGATTATGCCAATTAGAAAATTGTTAGGGTGAGAATACATTTGTCCTACATACTCATCTATATAGTTATGTCTTTTTAAACGAACTGGGAAAAATCCCGTGTCTATCCCCTAAGGAAAGCAGGTTGCCCATATCAAATAGGTGGACAGGTCAACTTTGGAGCACACAATGGTTAAGATCTGGTGGACTCAGGTTGCAATGTATTTCTTCAGTTGAGTTGTGTCATACATGTTCACACATGAACATATTGAGGGATTTTTATCTTAAATTTTAAATTTTCATTATTTTAATGACATAAAATATCTCCACTGTTACAGTTTCCACGTTAACACTGATACTGACCTGAAGCATTCGTTTTCCAATTCAAGTAACTTTCAAGTGTGATACGTTTTCCCAATTAGAATAAATATAAATTCGCATCCACGCTCTTAGGGATAACTAATGTCACACCTTATTGAATTCTGCCTTCCATTGGAACTTAATATATTTTGCCATATTTTAAAAAATGTAACAGCATTTTAAAAAAATTCTAATGCCTCTAATAACTTTATCTGTTAACAATTTGAATGTTATGCAAATCAAGTAGAAAATGGAAGTAGACAGCATTATAAAATCAAATTCTCTCCCTGGGTTCAATAAAGCTGTACCAAGCTATCTCTCAATCATTTTAGACATGCTATCTATGCTCCCTAAGCCAAATTAGAATAATAATTGGCATTCTCATCTATTTTTCAGAAGGAAAAGAATACTGTATTCTAATTGTCAAAAAATAAATTTAGTAAAGCATTCCACATTGTAAACCTCAACCTACTGTGTCTTGTAAAATATTTTGGAAGTTCTCAAGCAAGTGAACTAGATGGTCTTAGTTGCATATCTGAAAGTTAATCCTTGAAGCTCTGTGGAGCACCATGGAAGGTGGGGTGTCCCCTCTTCCCTGGACCAGGGACACACTTCAGGAGGCTCCTGGGGAGCAGTTGGTATAAATAATGTACTTGCATGGGCTTGGAAGAATGGAACTGATTTGGCAGTTATTTACCAGACATTTATTTGTAAGAGTTGTTGGTAAATTCAGTAGAAGGTGTGCAAATTGGGTAGTTGTGTAGTAGAGCTACAGGGCTTGGCCTTGAGTCAATGGGGATGTTGTCAAAGAGAGTTATCTTCATTTTATGTTTCTTGAGACAAATGCAATTTCTAACTCTCAAAGGTGTTTAATGAAAGGGATTCAGAAAGAGGGGATAAAGGGAGGGTCTACACCATGTATTCTATGAGCATATTCCTGCCTAAATTCTAACTTGACCTTAGGAGATAAGATTCAAGTTATTTGCCTAGAGGAAGACTAAATGAAAATTCTTTCCATTTACCATGCTCCTTACTCCTCTCCACTCACTGTAATTAATGATTAAGCCACTGCAAAGTTTAATAATGTGTTGTTCCTTTGACATTGGAATACTTAGATTTGCACAGATAGTCTATTTTTTAACACCAACCTACTAGGTGGAGGGGGAAACTAGGTGATGCGATCACATAAATAACAGTGTTTCACATTTTGAACAACATTTTCAACTTTTGCTGTATTGCTGGTCCCATTTGATTTTATTCCTACGGAAACTCTCAAAACAACCTTCCTTAACTCACAAGCCTAATCATACTTTCAATACCATTTCATCTTTTCTAACAGATTTTGGAATCTCAAATCTCTACCAATTACAATTATTTCTTATACAAGTTGTTTTGAGCAAAGCTCTCACTCTACAGATTTTATGTTCATAGATATTTTTCATGTTATACAACTGTATTTATTTTATATAAGAAAAAGAAATGTACTAAATATTTAAGAATAGCAATACAAGAAAATGAGCTACTGCCTTATATTTGTATGCTTGTATTGCTTTGTATGTTGATTTATAAAAATAAAACAACATTTTCATTTAAATAAGAGTATAAATCTGATGACATTATAAGCATTGAGGAAGTCATTTAAATATCTGGTTTTTCATGAAAATATACTTTTACTACTTGACTATTTTGGCTATAATTTTGCATTATATGATGTTGAGGCTTATAATTTTAGATTTTATGAATTCCTTAGAGCCTACCATTTGAATTTTTATTATTATTTAATGGCCGTTTAAATTTACGATTCCATGTCAAATACTTCCAAGATTAAGACATCTGATATAAGAGTGATAGGAAACTTACTTTATAATAGACCCTTGTCCTGATTTAATGATAGAACTTATTTGGATGAACCTAACTGCTACACAGCTTGGTCCACATGGAACATTGTCATTAAATATGAGAATTAAAGACTTGACCTCTGGCACAATGCAGGTACTGCAAACACCAGAAAAAGTAATGATTTATAATCAACTCTGTGTCTTAAATATAGTCTATGTCCATCCTCAAATATAATTAGGTTGAATTTGGTCAAAATAAAATACAAGATTGTCTTCTGCACAGTAGACCATGCAACACTGGCATTGCGGCCACTATCTGATCATCTGCGCCTGACTCTACCTGACATCGATGTTGCCCACGTGTCACTTTTGCTTGTAACATGCATCTTATTTGGGCCTCCCTGGTGGCAAAGGGTTTAGTTTCAGCACTATGAAACTCTGGGCAGCCACTGCAGCATGAGTTCAATCCCCAGCCAGGGAGTTTTCCACAAGGTGCGGCAGACCTCTCCTGCCTCACCTGCTGCTCCCCTCAGCAGTGTATTTCAGTGGATCTGCCTGTTCTGCTCCCCACTCTGTCTCTGGAGAATCCTCTTACACCCCTCCCCCACCCCCCGCACCTCTGGCCTGCACCCCAGCTCTAGTAGGCATAAATAACTAAATCTTAAAAAAAAATTATAATTAGCACCTTGTTTGATTTTAGTTTGGTTTGGGTATTAGTAGCATACAAACAACATAAAAAATCATGTGGGAAATTTGCATGCTGTTAGGCAGGAGTCTTTTTCTGAATTGTGTATACGGAGAAAGGGATATACATTCTGGGCAGTTAATATGCACAAAAAGAATCACAGAAATTTCCCCCAAATCCACAGTGTCTCAGTTCAACACTGGAACGCCTATATGCTTTCTCAAAGTTTCTAGATGAATATTTTTCTTTCTCTTTTTTTTAAGATTTATTTTATTTTTGCATACAAGCTGGGTTGCAGGCCAGAGGTATGAGGTGATGAGAGGGTTCACCAGAGACAGAGTGGGGGGCAGAACAGGTAGACTGACCGAAATACACTGCTAAGGGGAGCAGCGGGCGAGACAGGAGAGGTCTGCTGCGCCATGTGGGATTCTCCCAGGCTGGGCATCAAACTTGCACCGCAGCCGCCGACAGCTCCCCAGCGCTGCGCTAACCTGTTGTGCCACCAGGGAGGCCCTAGATAAATATTTTTCATTCTTTAATGTGTTCAGATTTCACATTTATTTTGTATTGAGTCCCTGCTCTCCACACTCAAAAAACTGTGACAAAGTCAAGTAGATTGGCAAATATGTTGTTAGGTGTTACGGGCCAGTTTCAGCCTCCCAATAACCAATGCTGTGGCTGGACTGGCTCTTGTGGTTCTTAGGATGGCAAGATACTCACAGCAAGAACCATCAATCAGGAAACTGTAAATTATGTGGTCTACCTGAGGTCATGCACCAAGGTCACAATTAGAGAGGGGAGGGGAGGTAATGAGAGAGGACAGAGAGAGAGAGAGAGAGGAGCGAGAGAGAGAATATGCTTAGTTATCTGCTCTTATTGAGGTTGAAGGTGGGGGCCTAGGGTTTTGTGGGCTCAATCTTTGTCAATGAATTTAAAATATGAACATACTGGAAGAGGAAAAAAAACAGGTGACCCAAATAGTTACCAGAAGCAACAGGCTCTTGGGAAGCAAAGGGGCCTCAGGGGGGCGCTGTGGTGTCTTGTTCTGGATCTGGCCCAGGGCCTGGCAGCGTGTTTATTCAAGGCAGTTTTGTGGCGGTCTGCCACATTGAAGTAGATACCTCAGCAATCAAGTCTTAAATCTGGCATTTGTATTACAAAAGACACATAAACCAACTCTAATAGGTATTTTAATAAGTCCATGCAAATGAATCACATAAAAGTTAAGTTGCCTTATAATAAAAGTATGAAAGCAGGAATTAAGAATATTGTGACTATAAAGTAAAACAATAAAGCAGTACGCATGAAATAAGACTTTTTAAATCAGAAAGACATTAATAAAATATCCCTAAGGTGCTTATGATGGAAATGAATGAAATTTTATATAGATTCAAATTAAAACGTAGACCAAGGGGAAGACCAAGGTTTTAGCCTGTGGTATAAAAGTATGTGATTATGGTCTCAGGATAGGAAATAAAATTGTGAAATACTAAATGCAAGTATTTGAATACTAGAATAATAGCTTTTCAGGATTATATATGTTATAACTTGCATTACTTTAGATGAAATCAAAGTTATGTTATATGACTTCATTATTATTATTATTGTAATTATTTTAGACAAACCAATACTTAGCATTCAATAGTAAACTTTAATAACATCAATTCCTTTGTGGTGGAGGTGGCATGGTGATTTACATCACAGGAGGTGTGAACCTATCACCTAAATCATACAGTATGTGAACCGGTGTTACCTCAATTAATCAGGATAAATAAATAAAATTAAAACATTATATCAACTCTTTTTATGCAATCCTAGTTATTCTCTTCACTGACACAAAGACTATCAAATCCCACTCAGATAATAAATTCAGTCTGGGCAGCAAACATGCATATGGCAAAAAGATGTCAAGCAAAGATGTTTCCAAGTGAGTATTAAATTATTTAAACCTGAGGGTCATATAAACCTTGAGCCTTTGTCAAATCATTCTAATGATAAGTATTAAGGAAGAGATTTTTAAGTAGTTGATGTACAATAATACTCACCTGCAAAATCTACAGTGTCAGCCTTTAGACTGGAAATGAAAAATACGGATGCTAATTTTTTTTGGTGTTTTGTTATAATATAGAAGAGAGACTTTTTAAATATTAATGAGAGTTTCTCCTGAAACCTTTTTTGACAGGATCTTGAGAGATTGTAGTGACTTAACATTCCTCAGACAGTAGATAATATTTCAATTATTAACACATCTATTATATTGTAGATGGATATAAAGGGCAAAATAACACATTTAATAATGTCAACTAAAAATGGTTTTTGTAACTAAAGATTTTTAGAAAAATATTTAACATCTGATAGTTTTATGATATTTAGGCACCTAATTTTATTTAAACTTATGTTTTCTTGTCCATATTTGAGTATCTTTGCTTAATGATGAATTGAAAGTTGATTGTTGAAAGTGCTTAGAAATTGACACAGACTCTGGTGTCTTAGGTAACATGTAAAACACAATTTCAATATAATGGTTATCGGCCAACAGAACAGATGGTTCATAGAGAGGACTACTTCTCAGTGTTGCTAGCATGTTCGACAAGATCCAAGTTGAGACTCTGGTGGGGATTGTGTGCAATCTGCAGACTCATTTGAGGAGCATTGCATTCTCAACTATAATCATTGGAACCATGATTTTCTCCTAAATATTTTATTCTTGATACTATTTTATTTGAATTGTGGTTTTATTTTTGTACTGATATTTGCAACTGTAGAGATCTATCTCGGATAATTTCATACTAATCTTGTGACTTACAGTCATGCAGAACTTTTTTATTAGTGCTAATAGTTTCTTAGCAGAGTCTATAAGATGGTTCTGTACATACAAGGTCACACTGATGGAGGGTAAGGATAGAAAAACTGGAAAGGAGGCACCACAAGGTCAGAAACCTTCTCACACAGGGCCAAGAGCTGGAGGTGGGGGTGGAAGGATTAACACAGCCATTGACCAGCTGTCACTGAGATCCTCAGGCAATACCCAGACCTCCGAGTACCAGACCCAAACAGGTGTCAGAAGCTTTAGGGAGTGTCAGGAGCTCAGACCTGAAGGTGAACACATGGAGATGGAGGCCATTGTGGAAATCTGGCCCCTTTCAAATTCTGCAGAGTTATGCAAAGTCAACAACAAACAGAGCACTCCTGGAAGGAGTGAGCCCCTCCCTAAGAGAAGACTCTATCAGTGCAGTCTCTGCCCTGGCACGGGGCAGCTGTTCTTCTGCCCACCTGTGCCCATGCAGGTGCTTCTTTTCGTCAACTCTGCCCCTCCACAGGGTAGTGACCTCCTGCCTGCCCGGGACCTGCACCCTGCGGGGCTTCTGGTCTTCTCTGCACTGATACCCTCAGCAGAGGCAGCTCTCCTCACGGCCACCTGCCTGCAACCACACAGGCCTCTCTCTTAGCAAACCTGTCCCTTTCAGGCAGCTCTTCCTGCCCCCTTGTGTCTATGCAAGTGTCCTTTATTCTTCTCTCCCTTCTAGAATAAACCTGCCCTTTTAGATACAATTAGCAGCTCTGTGTCATGGAGAAACTTGCCTTGAAAGGGGAGTTCTGGGGAAACCTTTCCCAGAGTGAACCCAAAGACCCCAGTCTCTGAACCCAACAACTCCAAAAACCAACATCAACATCACCTGTAAACATAGTTTTACTTCTTCCTTTCCGATACGTGTGTCTATTCTTGCCCAATTGCCCTAGGTAGAGCTTTGAATAGTGTTGTGTGGAGCTGGAATGAAGTCACCTCCTTGCTTTGTTCCGGACCCAGAGCAAAAGCACCTGCTAAGTTTGGTGTCAGCTGTGAGGGTTTTTTTTGTAGCTGCCTTTTATGAGGCAGCCTCCTTTCAGCAAAGCATCTTCTGTAATTTCATATGATAACATGAGAGACATGAAATTACCTGCTTGCAAAGGTCAGCTTTTCTGATGCTTTTTCTCTGAGCCTGCTGGTGAGTAAATATGTCAGTTGGAGAGCTGTTCAGTCGAACTAGTCATTTCGTCTGGAAAGAAAGAAAGGCAAAGAAAAAGAAAGAACGAAAATCACGCCCAATACTCTCAGACCTGGGTGGCTGTTTCTAGGGCTTCTCAGAACTCTGCATGGCGGTGCAGGAGAGGGCTGCATGCATTTTTCCAGACAAGAAGGAAGAAATAAATTGATGCCATGTGAATGTTCTTTATTCTGGGCATGGTTTTTTTAGTTAGGAACCTCAGCTAGAGAGAGTGTGAGGAGTAAGACTTATCATCATAGAAACCAAAAATGAACAATCAGGTACAAACTAAAAACCTCACTAAAAAACTCAATAGCAAATACTTGAAATAGTTTAGTGTGTCAGAAACTATGACAGTTGACTGACTAAGCTTCAGATTTTGTCTTTATTCATCAAACATTCCAGGTGATTCCCAGAGTCCATGTTTTATGTTACATTATGTTACAAATGTTTATGTTACAAATGTTTGATTTGTGCCTAGTTTTGCTCCAGAATAAAATGAATTATGTACCAAACAGTGATTTTCATTTTATTTATGAGCAACTTTTCATTCTTTCAGAGTTTTATGAGAGTGGTTTTACCATTTACAAAAACTTTACATTTGAGATATTTCATCAAAAATAATTTGGGGTCCCTTTATTCTTTAAAAAATTATGACTATGAAAATCAAGTACATAAGACAGGTACGACTTTACTGTTTGAGAAGAGAGCTTTCTTATTCTGTCATTGTTTTATAGTGAAAATCACAATTTTTCCTAAAATATTGGAAGAAGGACATGATATCTGAATAAACATTTTTATTGTATTTCATATTAAAGCACACTTGCATGCACAGGGTATTTCTAAGTAGATTTTTGTTTCCATTTGGGTAGACAATGGTGCTACCAACAATACGCAGTTTCTGGGGAGAGAAGAAGAAAAGGCAGTGATTCACCGTGTGAATTGAGCCATTCGTGGGCTCAGATCACTTGTGTGAAAGGCTGATTTCCTTGTGAGACAGCAATAAACTTCCTTTCCCCTTTCATCCACACCCAGTCTCTTCCCAAATGCAATTTTAATTTTAATATATTTTTAAATAGGCAGGAAAAATATTTTGAAAGACATTCACATGCTCGACTTCACATGCTTAAGAAATAATATAATTCATTTTCTGTTACTTATTGGAGGGATATTCAATCTTACGAAGAATAATTACAAGCATTAAAAGTTACTTTTTTTTTTCTGTAGTCATGCAATGATGAATGATAGTCAGGTCTCATTTTATTATAATTCTTTGTGATTTTCCTGCTAGGAGTGATAGATTGTACTTATCAGGATATTTTGCACAAAGACAAGATATGTTTAAAAAGATACTTTTAATATGTTTACTTTCAGTAATGTTAGGGTTGCTTTTCCATTGAAATACAGTTTATGTCTCTAGATTTGGAAAATCAAACCAATTTAATAGAATATGTTAAGTATTTAAAATAAATTATTACAAATGCATTCAAATTTGCATGGGAAACCATTTGTTGTTGAGGCAGTTTAACTATGTGAATGGAGCTATGATTGACTGAATTTAAATATTATTGTCCTTATTAGGCATTCTGCTGATGGGTCAGCATTGTGGCAGGGACATGATTAATAATTCACTTTGTGTTGGTTATAGGAATTATTCTTCTGGCATTTCTCTTAACATAAGTTTTTCACATGTTTTGTTCTATTTATGACATTAATCTAAGTAAGTTGAGGTATAATTGCATTAAAGACATACATTGTTTTCCTCCAAAATATAAAATGAAAGAAATATATATTTTAGAATAATATATCATGTATATGTCCATAAAAGTCAGTATTCTTACAAATGTTTTAAATTATTTCAAATACATTAAATAGCAAAATGTAACACATTGAAGCTGATGGGGGAGAATTAAATATCACTATAGACTTTATAGAAATTGTACTGCACAGTTTTACTTTGACAGTATTTTCCACTATAAATCATTAGCACCAGGCTTCACGCGTGTTATACTTAAACTTACATATACACAGCTTGAGAGAATATTATGAAATATCTTTATTCTCCAACTCTTATACTTGATGCTGATTCATAAATAATGCTAACAACCGTTAAGTTATAGCAAAGGAGATTCAAGATACCCACGCCTAGCATTATTGAAAGATGTTAGCACTTAAGCAAACACATATTGCATCCTTGCTAACTGAGTGGAAGAAAATGACAACTATTGCTTATCTCTCCCAAAGGGCTTCTGCAAGAAGCGCTACAACTATGAGACTTGCGAGGGTGCAATAATATCCTGTGGTCTATCAGCTCTTCCCAGGATAAATGAATCCTGTCTTATTTAGGATGGGGACGCACACGTAAAGAGATGTTTCTAGCTGTTCAGAGCAGTGGCAAGAATAGTTTGAGCTGCACGAGATTCATCTCCATTCTAAGTACAAAATAAACCATAACCTCCCAACACTAAGAGTGATTTTCTGTTCTTAGAAATGTTTCCATTGACCTGTTTGCAAATGTCTTTCCACTTACTGAGTTATTATTTCCCTCAATGTGCTCCTCTGCCTTAGAGTGTGTGGAGATTGACAACTTTGTGCACTTTGCACCATGCTTGTATTGTATATGACTTTTATATTATCGTGTTTAGATGTCAATTATATATATCACATGCAGTAGTGTAGTGTGCGTCGCTGACCACTTTGCTTTTCTCAAAAACATTAACTTGGAATTGAATTCTGCAAGTTTTTAAGATGCCTGAGACTTCTGCTAATAAATCTGTTTGTTGTCTCAATTGCAGTCTAACAAAAGTTTAGGTGGTGATAACGTCTGAGTTGCTAAAAGTTTGTTCTTTAATGACATTTGTTTTTATTCTATTCTTTTACATGAGTAGCACAGTTATGATTCTCATTTTTTATCTTAGGTGTGAAACTGGCAGGTGGTCTCTAGTAGAAATAACTAAAAATAAGTGTGTTCTGCTGGCCCTCCACTGGCCGCGACTTCCACTAGCTGGGAATTCTTTATAAATTGTTTAAACATGGAATTTAAAAAGGATTGGAAGGAAGATGCTCTCTTCCTCCCAGAGAGTGGCCTCCACTCTCTCCTTTGGCAGCAGATCTTGCCACAGACACTTAAGTGGTGGGTGGTTATTAAATGCACATGTCTTACAGAGGTGCCTTAACACACATCTCCTAAGAGGCCTGTGACAGCAGTGACGTATGGCAGAGGGGATGCAAGTATATACAAGGTTTTAAGAAGTAAAGATTTCTAACAAATTGCATTGTGAAATTTGCATAAGGAGACTAATGATGGCAGGTGATAACAAACCAGTGAATAAACTGCACCGGGTAGAACTATATATAAAAATAGCTGGAAGAATTCTGCTGTTATCTTCTATAAGACCAAATTTATGAGACTATTTTGAACACATTATTCTAGGATTGTTCACAGGTTTTTTTTTTTTTTTTTGGAAGTAACTTTTTTGTTACTTTCTAATTTAATTCACAGGAATTCAAACTGAGAAGTGATATATTTAAAACCCATGATATTTTAAAAATTTTAAATCAAGTAGTTTTTATAATTCATTCTTCTCTGAAATGGAGTTTGGTCATTTCTGTATTTGTTGCTTGTCATTCATATATTTTTCTGATATAGTGAAAGCAATGACCATAAAAATAAACAGACATTGCTTGAATTATTGAAGTTTAGCTTGACATAATTTTGAAATATCAAAGCCAGATGTGGAATGCTATAATCTATGGAAAAATTAGTAATCTTATATAATCTGATGATTTCAGTTAATTGAGGGCAGAAACTTTCTACTCATATTCCTGTGTCTTTCTTAAAGATGGTTCAACATAATTAATGTGATTACCACGCAAACATAATGAAAGATTGAAGTCATATGATCATCTCAATAGATAACCAAAAATATGGCAAAATTCAACATCTTTGCATGATAAATACTTAACAAATTAAATATAGAAGAAATATACAACAAAATTAGTATCATATATGACATTTTCACAGTTAACATCACACTTAATGGTAAAGGTTGGAAAATTTCCTTTAAGACTGGGAGCAAGGAAGGGATCCCGCTCTCCCCATACTACTATCATAGATGTTCTGACCAATTTTATTAAGTGACATAAAGAAGTAGACAACCAAATTGGAGAGGAAGATGCAAAGTCATCTCTCTTTGCAGATGACATGATCTTATATAGAGAAGATCCTAAGGATACCGCCAAAATAGTGTTCGAAGTAATCAATGAATTCACTAAAGTTGTGATCCAAAATAAAGTTGTGATCCAAAATTGCTTGCTACAAAGACTGTGTTTAGTTCACAAACAATTAATAGTTTTGACTGTGGACAAAATTATAGGATTTTATAAGTGTCTTTATCTTTTAGCATGATATTGGTGCATATAATATTAAATATGCCACCAAGGCACTTGCTGTATTAGTATATAAAGGCACCATAACCCCCCAATACTTGGGCTTTCAATTTACTTCCAATCATGCTTGTAAGGAAAACATCTTACCATACATCTGTACATAGTGACTTTTATTTTGAAGCCATTGTATTGATAGGTTTTCAGGACATTTTAACTTGGAGAAGATACTTTCAGTAGTTTGGAGTCTCAATAAGAATTAATGAACTGTGATTAACTAAATGCGAATGACAGTCTAGTAGGCATCCTGCTTTCTGCGTGCAAGATAAATCTGTAATTAATGAGGATCCACTTGTACTAGTCAACACGCAGACATGTGGTATGTTCTCAAGCCCAGACAGCAGTTTCCTTCCCCTCCTCTTCCAGCTTCTCACCCATGAGGCTCCCTGTTTAGTTTCTGCCAGACTCCCATTCTGCTCAATACTCCTTCTAAGTTTTCCGATTGACTGTGACTCTTTCTATTGTCTGTATCACCAACCTGAGATTGCTCTAGACCTGAACCAAATCCCCAGGAACCCCCACATACCTTCATTTACAACACACAGAGAAATTTACCTTCATATTATTTTAGCTTAAATAAATAAATTACTAAGGGATGTTTGCTTGGATATATTTGCAATATATTTGCTTCTGAATACACAGAATAATTAGATTTAAAAGGGAGGATAACGATGTATTCAATCAAATGATACTATTGAGAAATCAATATTTATTTACTATTTCTGTTTTTATGCTTAGAGCTATCCATGAGTCAGGCTATAACATGCTATCATTCTTCAAAGCACTAATTTTCTTGGTAGGGAAATAATACATCCCTATACGGAGGTTGCTAATATAATCCTGTTAGTGGTTTAGAAGTATAAATAGCAAATCAAATGTTACATACATGCTACAGAGTTCCAGGTGAGAAAGTGGCTATAATATATATATTTCAAATTCACAGTATAGATATATTTTAGATGATCACACAGACATTTACAGAGGAAATGAGAGTACTATTCAATTCTCAGTTTTTAATAATGGATTTTGTATTTTATTTTCTGCAAACTCCTTAGAAATCCTGTCAAAGATGTTGAACATTTCAAGACATTTAAGGGATGAATAATCAAAACAGTTTTTAAAACAAGAATGGCGAGAGGGGACATAAGAGTTGCCATTTCTAATTGCTTTTTCCTCAGAGTTTGGTGCCAGCAAATGTACTTCCAAAGACCGTTCCTCTCAATGTCACTTTGGTTACTAAATTTAGACTTTAGGAATAATAAGAAATAAATTTATTGCTTTTCTTATTCTCTTATGTAAGAGGGCTTCCTACTTGTGTAGTGATTAAGAGAACTAATTTTGCAGCCAGACTCTGGATTCAAAACTGAGATTATCTCTTAGAATCTGTGTGACTTTGTGTGGACCACCTAACCTGTCAGTGTCACAGGGCTTTCACCTTTATTTATGTTTTTTTTTTTTTTTTTAAGATTTGTTTTTATGTATGCATATAACAGCTGGGGTGTGGGCCAGAGGTATGGTGGGGTGAGAGGATTCATCAGAGACAGAGTGGGGAGCAGAACAGGCAGATCCACTGAAACACACTGCTGAGTGGAGCAGCGGGGAGGCAGGAGAGGTCTGCTGCGCCCTGTGGGAAGCTCCCTGGCCAAGATTGAACTTAGGTGCAGTGCCTGCTGATAGCTTCATAGTGCTGAGGCTTATTCCCTTGCACACCAGGGAGACCCGGTCTTCATCTTTAAATGGGGTGAACGCTGAGATTTAGTTACTGAAGAGTAGAGTGGATTTTCACTGAAGCACAGTTTCAAATTCACAAACTCAAGGCTATGTTGGGATGGTTGTTTTTGCATGGATTTTTGTGACTTCTTTACTCAACTGAGATAGCTTTCATTCGCATCTAAATATTTTCCTATGTCTCAAATTCTTCCAATACTTCTATTTTAGTCAAGGGTTGGAATAAAAACTTTCTATTTGGCTAATACCTTTGAAACCTTAATTTATACTATTTTTAATATATGGTTTACTGCGAATCTTGAGAAACTTTCTGCCCTTTTTGAGGATGATCATTTGATTAGAATTGCACTCAGTACTGAAATTTGCAGTGTGACAAGATTTAAACAAACCAAAAATGCAAGGTGGAGGTTTTTCAATTTTATTTTAATTTCTGATTATCTGCTTGTATCTTATGCCAGTGCACTGTAGGTGTCAGACTAGAGAATTGATGTGAAAGGTGAAATTGTAAAATGTGCTGATAGTGCCGCTTCTGGGAGAAGGAACGCATAGATGTGTCCTGCAACTTTCATTCACAACCAATCTAATAAAGGTATTTGAGAAGAGGCTTTTAGAGGGAAAAAAAAACTTCAGTGTCTTTATCAGAATCTGAGAACCAGCTAGTAAATGATTACATCACAGCATGGAGAAATCTTTTTTTTTTTAATGTTTTTTGTTGTTATTATTATTTATGTCTTTTACATTATTGTGTATT
Source organism: Scalopus aquaticus (assembly GCA_004024925.1). Taxonomy (NCBI): domain Eukaryota; kingdom Metazoa; phylum Chordata; class Mammalia; order Eulipotyphla; family Talpidae; genus Scalopus; species Scalopus aquaticus. The sequence goes on along the minus strand of PVIJ01004208.1, from coordinate 62,317 downwards.
TCCCATAGGTCTCCCACCACTGATTCACCCGTGAACCGTCACCATAGTCCCTTGTGCTCTTTTCTGACCCATTTTGAGACCTTATCCTCCCCGTCCCTGGCTGAACATTTCTCTTTTACTTGGTTCCCCTGTATTCCTGCTATAAGTGAAACTATTCGATATTTTTCTTTATCCTTCTGCCTTATTTCACTGATCATGATCCCTTCTAGCTCCATCCATGTTGCTGAGAATTGCATGAGTTTATCTTTTTGATTGCTGAATAGTATTCCATTGTGTATATGTACCACATCTTCTTGATCTGTCATCTATTTTTGGGCATCTGGGTTGCTTCCATGTCTTAGCTATTGTGAACAGTGCTGCGATAAACATACGGGTGCATGTATCCATTTGGATTAGTGTTTTTGTGTCATTTGGGTAGATTCCCAAAAGTGGTATTGCTGGGTCGTATGGAAGCTCCATTTTGAACAGTTTGAGGAACAGCCAAATGGCTTTCCACAGTGGTTGGACCAGTTCGCATTCCCACCAGCAGTGTAGGAGAGTTCCTTTTTCTCCACATCCTCACCAACATTTGTTGTTGCCTGTTTTTTTTAATGTGTGCCATTCTCACTGGCGTGAGGTGGTATCTCATTGTGGTTTTGATTTGCATTTCCCTGATTATAAGTGATGTTGAGCATTTTTTCATATACCTGTTGGCCGTTTGCTTTTCTTCTTTGGAGAAGTGTCTTTTTAGCCCTTCTGCCCATTTTTTGACTGGATTGTTGACTTTGTTTTGTTGAGTTGTGTGAGCTCCTTGTAGATTTTTGTTATCAGCCCTTTATCGGTTGTATTGTGTGCAACAATTTTCTCCCAATTAGTAGTGTGCCTGTTTGTTTTGGTTAATGTCTCTTTTGCTGAACAGAAGCTTTTTAGTTTGATGTAATCCCAGCATGGAGAAATCTTAAAACAAATTGGTTAATCTTGTCATATCTATTATTGTGGTTTGGAGGATTAAATTCTCGAAATAGGAGAGTAGAATAGAAGTGAGCCCACAAAATTTTTTGCCAAATATATGTCCACAAAGTAAGCAAGGAATTGGCAGACCATTAATCACCAAAAGCCAAATCAACAGTCATGGCAGGAAAGCTGGCAGTTCCCTTTAGCCTCAGGTGTGCGTGGGGAGGGGGGGAGATTACTGAGATAATCTCTCATTTATTTATTTTTTTAACTTTAAAGTTGGAGTTACAACTTTGCTGTTCCCTATGTGCAGATGTTCCACTCACCCTCCATCTGTGCCCAGCCTCACCCCTCCCTCCCCATCATTCCCTCTGGTAACCATTAAATTCTTTCACCAAGTACAAGATTTATTCCTGCTCTGTTTTTCCTGTGTATCTTTCTTATTTATATTCCACAGATGAGTGAAACTGTCCAGTCCCTCTCGTTCACTTTCTGACTTACTTCACGTAAAGTGGAAAACCATGAAGTTTTGTCTTGATATACCTGTCTTCTCTAGTTTCTAACATTGAACTTTATTTTCCATTTTGGTAGATTTCTGGTGTTTAAATTGTGTTTGCTTTTTTGAAATTTTTCAATGTTGAAAATTGTTATCTGCTGGTGTTCTAGGGATTGCTTTACTACTCTGCTATTGCTGATAGCAACCTTGCCATTTATTTTATTTTCAAATTTTTCCACCTTCTTTGTTCTTTTAGGCGCTACAGTGGGATTACTTTTAAAATTGAATATGAATATTTTTATTAATGACATTTCACTCATTTCATTTTGCCATTATAATGTTGGCTTCTGGCCACCAAGCTTTGCACTTTCAAAATTGCATATCTTCTATTTTCTGCTCTTTTTTACATGATATATCTTTTATAGTTCCTTGCAATTTGAATTGTTTTTGGTTGAATTTTTATTTGCTAGTGGCTTATCTTTAATTTTTTTTATAAATATACCTATAAAATATATGTATGGAAACATGGTTTTAATAAAGAAATCAATAAGTCATTACAACTTTATCAAAATAATACAAAATATTTTAATTCACTGCTATTATATACTTTGCTAGGCCCATTTACACAATGCATCTCAAATTAGGGATGCTCTCTTTTGAATTATTGTATGCCATTTATTTTCCAAACTTGAATTTCTTTTGGTTTGCTTTTGCACTATAATTTGTTACATAAAATAATTTATTTCATACAATTCTGTTTTATTTGTTTTTAAAACCTACAGCTGTCATTTTGTTCTTTAAAGTACTAAAGCTTTAATTAAGAGTATTTCATTTCTTTCGGGAAAGGGATTTTGTTTACATATTTTCCTTTTTAAAAATTTTTTATTGAGATAAAATTGGTTTACAACACTGCCTATGATTTAGAGGTAAAGGATCACCCTTTCAAAAACAATTGAGAAAGGGACAATAATTCCAAAGATATTTTGTGAGGACAAAAATAGACAAAAGACCTTACGCACAAAAAAGAAAATTATGGACCAATTTCCCTGATGAACATAGATGCAAAGATCCTGAGCAAAATCTTAGCAAACCAAATTTAGCAATGCATTAAAAGGATCATATACTATGACTAAGTGGGCTTTATCCCAAAGATGCAAGGATGATTCAACATCTGAAAATCAATCAGTGTAACTCACCACAGCAACAAAAAGAAAGATAAAAATCATATGACCCTATCAATAGATACAGAGAAAGCCTTTGATAAGATTCAACATTCACTAGTTTCGTCAACATGCCCTGAAATGTGGAAATGTATTTCTTTGCAAACCTCATTAAAAAAAAATCTTCCTGAGCCCACAGATATTCTCTAACTATTCTGTATGGCCCCATGTGTTCCCACAGTCAGGGGTGTGGTAGTTGTTAATTATTATATTCTCCCTCATGTGTTACCTGTTTACTTTTCTATAATCTTAGAGGTTTTCTAAATGTTGACTTAGATGAATTCAGTGTCCATTTTGTCACTTTACTACCTTTATTTCAGGGTTCATTTTAAAATTTTATTTCCAATTTTAATCGCCTTAAAAAAAATCTGTATTTAATTCCTTCCAGTGATAACCTCAGTGTTTTTGTTGCAGGCCAGCGGGTTCGTGCACCTAATTGAAAACACTAACAAATGTTTAGTATAATGTCCTGAATTCTTTGAATTCTTAATTCTTCTAAATTTTTCTTGGGTGTTTTCTATTTACAGTCAACTTTGTTATTTTTTCAATTGATATCACATTAGTTAGTTGTTTTTAATGTTTGTATTCTTCAGTCTTTTTTAATTGAAGTGCCATTGGCTTATAATACTGTGTGTGCTTTAGAAGTACAACTTCACAACTTGATAAATGTTTGTGTATCCACACACACATATACATATATACACACATACATATATACATATGCATACACATACACACACATATACACATACACATACACATACACATACACATACACATACACATACACATACACATACACATATACATATACATATACATATACATATACATATACATACACATATACATCAATCACACCACACAGCCCGCCACCAAAAGCCTGGAAACATTCACCACTATCCCATGAACCCCCCCCCCAACTCCACCCCCTGTCTCCTTCCCCTCTGTGCACCATCATTTTGTTTTCATAGTCTGCGTTTGCTTTTGATTTGTTTGTTCATTTGCTTTGCTTCTTCATATCCCACATGAGTGAAATTCAGGCATTTGTCTTTCTCTCTCTGTCTTATTTCACAGCATAATCCCTTCAGGTTCCATTCATGTCACAAATGGCAACATTTCATTTTTTATCGCTAAGTAGTATTCCACTGTGTAATTATACCACATCTTTTTTTTCTTTACATTTTAAAAGGACAGATTTATTAGTAAAAGGAGAGAGAAAGTGAGGCACCTGCACACTCACAAGTGGGCAGGAGAGATGCTCTTGTTTTGCACAGGGAAAAAAATTGTGGTAAGAATATACTCCATATTTTTAATTCACTCACCCATTGTTGGGCACTTAGGCTGTTTGTCTCTGTCTTGACTATTGTAAACATTTCTGCAATGAACATAAGGGTATACATACATATATATATATATATATATATTTCAAATTAGATATTTCATATGTTTCAAATAGATAAAGTGAAGTGAAATTGCTGGATCATTGGTAATGTTACTTTTAATTTCTGTATCAGCCTCCATGCTCTTTTTTCATATAAAGAGATTAATATTCTCCTTTCGTTTTGAAATGAGTATACATTGAATTTTAATACTCTCCTGCCACAGTCAATCAGTTTTTCTATCTTAGATTTTAAGGAAGAAAGAAAGTTGCCATAATTTTTTATGAAACTCTGCTACATTGAGGTTACTTCTTGCTTTACTTTGGTTTTATTGTGATATTATTATATAAATACAAACTTAATCTTAGATAAAGGATATGTAGATTTTGCTTTTCTTTCATGTTCATAAAATACAACAACAATTTTCATAAAAAGATTCCTTTTCCTTCATCTACTCCATGATGCTTTCAAATCCCAAGGCAAAAATTACAGGGCTTATTGATTTTTATATTTGTTTGTATTACACTTTTAGGAGTTAATAGCTTCATGTGGAATAATAAAAGGCTGATTGATGAAGAAAGAGAGGAGTGAGTTTTTTGGGGAACTAGGAAATGGGTAGAGACTGGTAGAATTGTAAGGACCATAATAGAGAAAGTTTAAATGTCCAAGAACAGACTATTATAGAAATATGCAATCTGAGAATTATGCTGTTGGGTTCTCAAAAGGAAATACAGAGACTGTTACTAGAAGCTGGAGGAAGGACGTCTTTGCTATACACTTGAGGAAGTGTTAGCATGTTGTCTCCTGTTGGGCAATTAATGTGGAAAACAAGATGGTTTTGTCTGTGTAAGGAGATTTCCAAGCACATTTCCTGTGAATCTGATGCCGTGGAGTTGTTACTTCTTGCTACTTACAATAAAATGTGAGATAAGTGAGAGAAAAAATGAGAGAAGACTTGTTTAACAAAAAAGGAGGTAGGACTTGGTGATTTAGGAAATTTTTATCCTCTCCAGATGGCAAAAAAATTCTGTGATCCAGAAATGGCTGCCAAGTGGCTTCAAGAAAGTAAAGATTAAAAAAAGTCACAGGTGTGCCTATATAAACTTTTATTTAAATCTCAGAAAGATGGAAAGAGCTCTTTGCACAAAGAACTCTTTTAAGAGATTGAAGGTCTTCCTTATAGATTCTCTCAATTAAACCATAGGGATTCCAGAAAGCTTCAAGACGATGTACCTCACACACATCAGTAAAACCTCAAGAGAGAATTGCTCACCTCAAAACATTCTGTGAGTGTGACTTTTGTTTAGTGGCTTTAACCCGAGGGAAATTTTCCATGGGAACCACAAAATACTTGAGAACTATTTCAGTAAAACACCATCAGCTTGTACTTAAAAGACAGAGAAAGTGCAATATAAAGGATACTGTCATTTGCCAAATTCTGCTGTCAAAGACAGACAAATAAAATTGCTCAATGACAAACACTTGTTACTTTTCAAAAGGAAAAATAACTCAGTGAGTAGAACCAGAGACTAAAGAGCAACTGAGAGCCAGTTTGAGGCCTTCAAAGTCAATCAAGGGACTTTAGCATGTGCCCAGTTAGAATTCAGGGGAATTACTGGCCAGTGGCCCTTTTATGCCTTCCTTTGCTCTGTTTCGGAATGGCATCGTCTGTAGCTGTCACCCTCAGCTGGTCTCACCATTGTTTGTCGGGTCTATGTGGGGCTGATGGTATCTTAGGTTAGTGTGCAGATTGTCAGATCAAGATGAACAACACTCATGGCATCTCACCCACATCTGTACTTGGTTTAGAGGATGCATTTCTGGATTTCCAGCAGATGCAGCAATAAGATTACACTCTTGAGGACCTTGAATGGTGCAATGTATTTCATATGCAGGAGAAGCATAAGTCTTCCCCAGAAGTAAGGGGTGAAAAATATACCGTAGGGTCCCAGTGTTCTTGCCTCTTGTTCATTGCTAGACTTGCATCTAGCAATCAGAATATAGGAAGAATGGCCTCTGTGATTACCAGCACTTGATTGTACTATGTGTGATTATAATCCATTTTACTAGGAGATTTTACCTACCCTTGCAGCCTTTCAAGAAGCAAAGTACCATTTTGTTCAATGTCATATGGAGAAAATCAGAGAGCAGAGCTAAGGGCAGTTTCTCAGTCCTACAGACCATAGAAATGGAATTCCATCGACCATCAAGTGGCTTTGAAAGTAAATCTTTCCCCACTCCAGACTCAAATGAGATCACTGCACTGGCAAATATCTTGACTGCAGCTTCAAAAGAGCTGAAGCAGAGGATCCAGGTAAGTTGTGCCAGAGCAGTCCTCCCAGAAACTAGCAGATAATCGGCCCATTCTTTTAAACTGTTATGTTGGTGGTAATATATTATGCAGGGCTAGATTAATAATGCACTGATACTAGTACAATTACCTAATACAATTATATATATCAAATATGATACATATAATTGCCCCTTGTTGTTTCAATAAGAGCATGGATCTTAAATATCTGAGATTATCATGCTAATGAAAACAACATTGCATAGCTTTTAATATGCTGCAGTCTCTAAGTATTTAACATGTTAACTGATTCAAACTTTTAAAATCTCTGTCTTATAAACAAAAATATTGAGATGCAGAAAAATCCGGGTATTTGGCCAAACATATTAGATGCCACCATTAGATGGAGTTAAGGCATCTAACATGTTTTTTTAAATCTGAGACACTACCAAAGTTTGATTTTCACAGAGCAAGCAGAAAGTGGTGTAGTGAGCAGAGACTGTGTGTGTTGTTTCCAAAGACATTTGGACTGTGCTCCTCTCTGTCACCGGAGCACAGAACAGATATTGGCCATAACCTAGAAGCACTCTCAGGGCTGTCAAATGTTTGACTTAGTAAACACTGTTTTAGAATACATTAAATACCTTCTGGAATGTGAATCTCTCCCAGCAGGGCCGTCTCCTTCTGCTTATGAATACGCAGGTTCAGGAACCCATGAAGAAGCGTGAATAAGACAGTAAGTGTGACATAAAGAAATCTAGAAAGGAAACTGTGACCCAGATAACATCAACATGCTGACACTGTTTGTTGGTTGATTGCTAAAAAATTCTTTTCTTTTGACATATGCAGAATAATATGAGATATCACCAGTACTATACAGATGACCTCAAGGCATGTTGAGATGGAAATTATGTACATATATACAGGGGATTTTTTCACCTCACAAGGGACTTGGTAAAATTTTTCAAGAATAGCAGATGTTAAATGGACTGATTTGATGTTCAGTTAAAATAACAACATACATGAAACAGTAGAAAAGGATAGAGAATATTTTAAAAATTGCTCTATGACCCCAAAATAAATATTATAGATGTTGCATGCTTCATTTCATATGTTAAAACTTTTCAGAATCTATGGACCATTGCTATCTTCCATTCCCTCTTTCTTCCCAAGAGGTTATCATAACCTTAGAATCTATACATAGTCTCCTATACATGTTCTTACAAATATTACTGTTCTCAATTAATGATTTTAGTGGTAATTATAAAAGTGTTGCAGCACCTGATTTGCTTTATATCTTTCCCTATTGACTTTCATCTCTTAGTAATTATGTACAATAATAATCTAAAGAATTAAATACTATATTTTCAAATAGGTGTAACTGATACAGGATGAATTGTCAAAACATAACAAGAAAGCTTCTTGTTAGAAAGTAATTGATTAGATCAAGTCAAACAAGCCAATTTAGAAAAATTGAAAAAAAAATGTTAAACTAAGAATAAATAAATATTTGATAAATGCTCTAACTGAATCAGTAATTAAAGATTTATCTCAAAACCTCATCATGCTGTGGACAAATTAGGAAACCTCATCCGTTTGGATTTAAATGCAACTTCATATAGAATGCTGAAAAAAGAAATAGGTGTTTGTAGTAAAATAGAAATTGGCAATCCTGTTTCCCTAGTAATCCCACTTCTTGAAAAGGCCAAGCGCAAGTAAATATAAGTGGCAAACACACAAGGATGCTTTCCAATGTTACTTCCCTAGTGGAAAATTCAAAATACTTTATTTATGATACATTGCAAGAATATACTTTATGATACATAAAGTATATGGTACATATACTTTATGATACATTGCAAGAATATTTATAGAGTCATTTTCTCTCTCTCCCTTTCTTTTTTTTCTTTCAGGAAATCCCCAGGTATGTCTGACCCCTGACCTTAGGTTTTGATCCATTGGCCCACTGTTACCTAATCAGACCCTGAGTCACCTTTTATTGTTAGAACCAGTGTTTTCAACACATTACTGAGATCTGATCAAGTTAGCTGGAATAATGACTTTGGTATCTATCTATAACATAGCAATAAAGAGGATATCAAGACAGGAGGTAAGAAATTGTGTTTACAGAGATGCCTGGAAATTCAATGGTTCTTGTCTTATTTCCATTAACCATTAATATATCTTGATTGAAATAATTTTTGTTCAGAGTCTTCTGGCCTCTTAAAGAAACATCAATTTATGGGGAAAATAAGGAAAATCAAGTGAGTCAAAAAAATAAGCAGAGACCTTTCATAATGTCTACCATAGGTTTCAATTTGAATGACAAAATCTTATTCCATCTGTTACAAATATTGGCAAATGAATGAGATCATATGGAATCAATAGGTAGTCCCTAAAGATTTGATCTAACTTTTTATGCTTTAAGAGGAGGAATCAGCCTTATTATTTATTTATTTTAGATTTATTTATTTATTTATGCATACAAGAGCTGGGGTGTAGGCCAGAGGTGTGGGGGATGGGGGTTAAGAGGGTTCTCCAGAGACAGAGTGGGGACCAGAACAGGTGGATCTACTGAAGTACACTGCTGAGAGGAGCAGCAGGTGAGACAGAAGGGGTCTGCTATGCCATGTGGGAAGCTCCCTGGCCGGGGATTGAACTCATGCTGCAGTGGCTGCCAATAGCTTCATCGTGTTGAGATTTAACCCCTTGCATCACCAGGGAGACCCAGAATCAGCTTTATTTTTAAGATTGATTCCAGTAGGTTTGTATCATGCTGAAATAATGGAAGCAATTTTTCATGTTTATGTTAAATCATGTAAGAAAATGTGACGGAAATTCATTTATTTATTACCACTCCACACTGCAACAATTTCATTGTGGAGGTGAGCAAATAAAATTACATTTGGGAACAAATTATAATTTCACTTTGGAAGCAAACATTTTCTAAAATTGTATGATTTTGTTTCAATGAACATGAAAAAAATATCTTTAATTGGTCATGTAATACAAAGAACTTTGCCCACACTTAAAATGTTTGCTTTTTATTAACCTTCTATAAAGATGAATGTACATTGTTTCTTTATGAAAATAATAACTACATTTGTTATATTGATTGACATTTTAAATACCATTGTTTTCTGATATCAAATAGTCCCATTAGTTGATTTAAGCCCAAAGATACAACTGTTTCTGTGGAAATAAAACAAAATGCTTTAATAATAACCTGAAGGAATCCATTCTGTAGTGATTCCCCTGAAATGTAGTGATCATAGTTTGATATTTCTGTTAACCTTCTCAACAGGATATGACAGGAGTTCAATAGAAATAAAACCTTTCTCTCTTCTTAGCATTTCTTTGTGAGTGAGGAGATGTAATGGTCCCCAAAGCTCTGGAAGAAAAGCAAATACCTATGACTGAGCAAAAAACATTTTGTGAAGCCTTCAAGGAAGAACCCGTAGCGCTCATAGTGACACTCCAGAGAGTGACACTTACACCGAGTGACACTTACACCGAGCAGGTAAGGAGGGTTTTCCTGACCAGCAGACAAACATCCTTTGCTTGAGGTTATGGTATTTCCTGCTGTGGATTTATTTTGTTTTGGGAGATTCTTATCATAAAATACATTGTCATTGACGAGTTTTTTTCTGGAGTCAGAGGGTCTATTATAAATCATCAGAACTCCAACAGGGAGAATGAAGGATAAAAAGAGCTTGAAAATTGGAGAGAATCCTCTAAACACATTGTAGAAATTGGAATATGAAAGGATGGTCCAGACAGTGATGAAAAACTAAGGATAAAAGAGTCATGCTTTCAAATATTAAGCACCTTTTCTACTTAGTGGTAGAATCTTTAATTACCCCCAGAAGTTTTTTTTTTTTAATGTTTTCCTCTTTTACACAAGGGACAATTGTACTGGATCCTAGACTGGGTAGGTAGAGTGTGGAATTTGATGTCAAAGTAAATGGCTCAGTTGAAGCCAGCAAAGCACTCCCCAGGAAACATTTCTCTATGAAGGGCCTTGTAAGATAGAAGCAAGGGTTAAAAGTCTACTCTACTTTTATCATCATCATCATCATCATCATTATTGACAATCATCATCAAGATAGCAATATCTAACTTTTTTTTTTCTCTGTGGTAACAAGTATAAAAGAAGGACAAGAAAAAAGGTTATGGAATTATTGCTGCAGACAATGGCCAGTGACACAAATTGGATGAGGGACCGTGGCATAGAGTCAAGTGAATAATGGACATGGGAAATACTCTTGAGTTAAAAATTCCATGCCTTGCCTATTATCTGGATGTGAAGGGGCAGTGAACATAGGAAGGAAATGTGTTTCTGTATTTTAGGCTTAAGACATTGGTGCTATATAATTATACACAAAGTGACAAGGAAGAAGGAGATCTGGTGTTGGGTGAAGGGTGGAAAGCCAAGAGTTTAGCTCTGTGGTTGTCAATTTTGAGATGCCCATCAGACTTTAAGTGTTGATGTCAATAGTTGTGCTGGAAAAATAAACCAGGATTTCAATAGGAGACTAGATTTATAGATATCAATACTAGGATTGTGAGGAAAGGTGGGGGTGGGGTGGGAGAAGGCAATCAAATTCAAAGAGCAGACTTTTCATGACAAAATCTCCAACCCTGAGAAGCCACTTCTGAAGGAAGGATTCAACAGTCAAAAGGCAGAAGACACCAGAGAGGAAACTGAGACCTTATACTCAGGAGGAAGGGGAGGAGAACACTTCAGTAAGGCAACAGAGCTCTCTAGAGCATCTTTATTCACCAAAACTCTTTATTTGTTGATCTCCCCATTTCTCCTTCCTTTTAGTCCCTGGTAACTGCAATTCTAGTCTTGGGTTTTATGAATTTGACCATTTTAACTGCATCATATAAATGGAGTCATGCACTCATTGTCTTTCTGTGTCTGGTTTATTTCTGTTGGCATAATGTAGCAAATAAAATATTTTTATAGAGAAATATTTGATATGCACTTAAATTTAGCTAATAACTTCTTATATCTCACAAATATTAAGATTACCTCATAAATGGAAGACTTGGACCAAAACTTTACAAAAATGGCATCAAAATGATAAATATGGGGGGCCTCCTGGGTGGTGCAGCAGTTAAGCACTGTGCTGTGGAACTGTCAGCAGCAATGAGAGTTCGACGCCTAGCTGGGGAGATTCCCGCATGGCGCAGCAGACCTCTCCTGCCTCGCCCGCTGCAGCCCACCGCAGTGTATTTCTGTCGCTCTGCTTGTGCTCTCCCCACTCTGTCTCTGGTGAACCCTCTCACTGCCCCACGCCTCTGGCCTGTACCCCAGCTTGTATGCATAAATAAATAAATCTTGGAAAAAAATGATAAAAATGAAAATGAGCTTTACTCTTTTAACCACTAGAGACCTGCTAGTATATATTATCTTTTGTTTCAGACTAAAGACTCCCTTTTATTTTTAAGACATAGCTTATAATGCCTCCATTTTCATTTTTGATTTTGTTATTTGATTCTCCTCTCCCTTTTTCATAGTCTAGACAATTTTTGCCAGTTTTGGCTGCTTTTTTGAAAACAAGATTCTTAGTTTTGAGGATTTGTTTCTATTGTGTTTCTACTTTCTATACCATTCACTTTTGTTCTAATCTATATTATTTCCTCTTTTTATAACTTTGGGTTGAGATTGTTCCCTTTCTCAATCCTTGAACTGTAGAGTTGGGTTTTTTACATCTTACTTCTTCTATAATGTACATCTTTCTTCTTCTATTATTGCGATTGTGTGTGGTCAGAAAGGATGCTTGATGTGAGGTCAGTCTTCTTAATTCTCTTTAGACTGGTTTTGTGCTCTAGCAACATGTGATGCGTGTGCAAAAGTTCTTAGTGTGCCACTTGACAAGACCGTGTATTATGCAGCTGTTGGGCGAAATGCTCCTTATCTAACTAAATCCACTTGATCTACAGTGTAGTTCAAGTTATATATTTCCATATTTATTTTCTTTCTTCCTGTATTTTCTATCTTTTGTTGAAAGTGAGGACATTGAAATGTCCTATTTTCGTATTGCTGTCAATTTGAAAAATATCTTTAACTGTACTTACAATGAGTAAATAAATGCATATTTATAATTGTTATTATATTATATATTTTATGTAACAAATTTACAATTATAGTTACTATATCCTGATGAACTGATATTTTTACCATTATATAATGGCTTTTTTGTCTCTTGTGACATTTGTTTAATTTAAGTGTATCTGCCTGATATATATACAATATCACTTTTTGCTTTTGGTTATCAATAGAATGGAATATCTTTCTTTAATTCCTTCACTTTCAGGTTTTTGGGTGAAATATTAGACAAAAGGAAACAAGAGTTGATGGATACACTTTGCCCTTTTTCTCTTGCTCTTTACTGAACCCAGCAAACCGTCATCACCCATATCAGTGTTAATCTTTCCTTTATTGCGTCTATTTCCTCCCTTCCGTCCATCTCTCCTCGGCCCCTCATTCCTAACTCTGGGGTCACATCTTTAAAAAAAAAAGGTTAAAATAATCTTTTCCCTCCATATTGTTGATCCCACACTCAGAGATTAAATGTTTTAGTTTTACCAATATAAAAAGATCACTTATTGAGAGTATGTCCATATGCAAACAGAGGGAATCGATATTTCTAAGTCTGACCAGACTAAAGGGTATTGCACTATAAGGTAAGTTATTTCAAATATATGCCTGCTTTAGTTAACTACAAAATAATTACTATTACAGTACATTTTCTTAAACATTTATTTTTGGTCACATTTTCAATTTAATCCTCCTTATTACTTGTAAGTTTTAATTACTTTTATATTGTTATAAACCTTCCCAACATGATATTTAAGCATTTTATTTAGTACATTCTTGGTGATTTTACACTTTCTCACCTCAAAATCCTCCTTTTTCTTATCATACTGAGTCCCACTCAAATTCCACTTTAGTTTATCTATTTTGTAGTACTAACATTGTCATTTCCCAATTTAATGGATTTAGTTTGCTTGAAATTTAGCCATAGTGCTTAAAGAATAAATAAACACAAGAAAAAGGAAAGAGAAGAACCAGTTTACTGAATGATTTTTATGCTTTCTTAAGGTTCACTGACAGGTATTTCCCTTACGTCAGTAAGCATGCGGTGAACCCATTAGGATCTTGTTTAAATAGCTAGGATCTTTTCTAAGTTTATTTTTGCCCTTTCTCCAGTATTTCCCAGTTGCTCTTCTATGTACATGCTATCCTGTATTTCCAGTTCATTGTTAACAATTTTCCAGACGACTTAGAACTTCAGATAGACTTGAAGTCACATCACCCTTTTCAGGTAGTTGGCTATCACCCAATGATTTCATTGTCCTTCTGCTGACACAAAGTATTTCTTGCTGTTAGCCTATTTTTTTCCCCCTTAACCACATACCAGACTTTGCATAGATCATCTGTTTAAGCCATCAAATAGAATATAAAATGTAGCGTCTCAATAACCTTCCAGGTTTCAGAAAGTGCCATCATCCATCATAGATAATAACATCCCAACAAGCACTCAAACACAACATGTTTAAACAATAAACACAGGACTCAAACAGGAAATGATTTGAAAATACTCTAGTAGGAGAACACAGTTAAAATGTTTAGTACCATCGCATATGTAATTATAACCTTTTATTAAAATAAATAATCAGATGAACTAGATTAAATTTAGCTTTCACACTTATGCTCACTTTTGGTCTCTTTTTAAAAAAGATTTATTTATTTATGCATACAGGAACTGTGGTGTAGGCCGGCGGTGTGAGGATTCACCAGAGACAGAGTGCGGAGCAGAACAGGCAGATCTACTGAAGTACACTGCTGAGGGGAGCAGCGGGCAAGGCAGGAGTGGACTGCTGCACCATGTGGGAAGCTCCCTGGCCAGGGAGCGAACTCATGCTGCAGTGGCTGCCTATAGCTTCGTAGTGCTGAGATTTAATCCATTGCACCACCAGGGAGGCCCACTTTTGGGTTTTTAAATGTTGTATTTGACTTTGGTTGTGTATTTTGTCCTTAATTTTGAAAATGGCACAGATCTCAGCATCAAAAATTGTCTTTAGCTCCCCAAAGACTTTCTAGAATTATTTTAAAAATCTACCCATATTTACTTTCTAAATATTTGGGATCTAGGATTGGCTCTTTGTGACTTAGAGGCTGAATTTCTTATGCTTTTAATATAATTACAAGATTAGGGATCTAAATCCCACACAAAAGCTAGAGAGTCACACACAAAATGAATCTGTAAACATAATGCTCAATTAAAAAAGATAGGCAAGAAAATCGAACAGAAAAGTAGTACAGTACATCAAAAGAAAATAAAGAGATGACATGTGAAAAGTCCAAAAATAATAAAGTAGAAATTGAGACAAAAGAATAGGATAAAGAAGAAATAATCATATCAAGTGAAACATATTTATGAAACTTAAAATATTAGTAGAGAAAATTCCAGTGGAAAAAATGTAAGAGAATATTAAAATTGTTCTGTGACTGATCAAAGAACACAGCACAGATATAAAAAAGCTTAAGATCTCCAAAATATATTCAGGGAAATGGAAGACACATTTAACAGCACATTAACATTAAACATCTAATAGGGTTCCTAGAATGAGACATAATAAAAAATAATGAAGTATCAAAATTTTAAGGGATAATTGCTGAGAATTACGCAGGTGTGAAGAAAAAGCATGAGTCCTAAGAAAATATGAGTTCTGCACTCAAACTTTTTTTATAATCTATCTCCACACATGAATACGTAATTAAAAATACTTTTACAAATAAGACCACAGGCTGGGTGGTCTCTCCAAAATATCCTTCCCAATGTTTATGGAAGGAATAGCAACAAATTTATTCAATGTCTTGGAGGAATAGGTAAGAGTGAAAATTTCACGATGCCAACCCACCTTGACATCAAAACCTGGCAAGGGAAAACAAAAACAAAATTATTGTTCTATTTTTCTCATGGAAACAATGGGCGAAATATTTGCTGTCGCATTATGAAATGACATTGATAGCTGTGTCTATTTAGATTCTAACAAAACAAGCGGATTTTACTTAAGACATGCAAATTTAATATTTAAATGAATTAATAGATTTCATTATGTGATGGACTCAGGAGAAGAGAAGGTGACAAGCTGTGGATATCACAGTCCAAAGAGAGCCAAGTCGTGGCTAGCGGCGAGTGTCGAAGGGAAGCACCCTTGGCTGATGCTGGACAGCCAGCGCCGACCTCAATCGTCTCCCTGAGAAGAAAGGACTTTGTGTTCAGGTGTGACAGCCATAACAAAGTACCATAAGCTGGGTGAGTAAACAAAGATCTCGATTCTTTCACTGTCCTGGTGGCTACTAGTCTGAAATCACAGGGCTGCAGGGTGCGACTCTCCTGCAGGCTCTGGGGCAGAATCAACTGCAGCCTCTGAGGTTCCAGTGACTATCCTTGGTCTGCCTTGCCTTGTAGTCTTAACGCCACCTCCATCTTCATCTTCATCTCAAGGTGCCTCTGTATGTCCTTCCATGTGGCTATGTGTGCCCAGATTTCTCTTTTTTAAGGAAATCAGTCATTATATGAGGTCCCTCATAGTATTTATTCAATTAACCTCATCTGAACCTGATTGCATCAGTAAAGATCCAATTTCCGAGATAATCAGTTAGCGGGCAAAATTCAATTCACAATGGTATCTGTTCCTTCAATATATAGAAAGAGCCCCGGTGAGTTTTTAATCCCAAAGTAAAAAGCTTGTATATTCATTTTATGGGAAAGTTTTGATCTGCATTATATGAAGCTGGAATTTAAAAAGCAAGCTTGAATCCAGAAGGACTAATTTGCTACGGAAGTGGGGGAAATAAAATAAATTAGTGTGGGAGGAGGTATAGCAACGACAAAGGAGTTAAGCATTTATTTTAAAGATGAAATCAAAGGCCTTTTTTGTGGGAATTAAAAGCGTAAGGAAATTGATGGACAATAATGGCATGTCTGTGTGCGTAGAACCATTTTGTTTACAATACTGTTCTGAACATTACTATTACTATAAATATTTATCCATAAAAAACAGATTTATTATAGTTTGCAACTAGAGAATACTGTGTGCTCTCTAAAGCAAATAATAAGTCCTAAATGTAACTGCACGGATGCAGTTTATCTCCCTTTATTGTTACTAGCTGATAGAACAAGACAAAAGGATGAGATTTGACATTAATGTACGTGTACATTTTAGTGAAAGGGGATCATCAGAATATCGTATGGCATTTTCTTCTACATAGTGATAGGAAATTGGATTAAGAAAAGGAAGAAGGGCCTTCAGATTTTTAATTTACATATCTTTTATTTTGTTGGTATTTTAAATGATCTTAACATATGTTCCACTTGAAATTTATAAAAAGATGCTTTCTGGCTTGCTAAATTTTTTTTAAATATATTTTTATTGTTTTTTATGACTTTTACATTTTGTATTCCCCTTGGGTAGCCCACCACCAATTCACTCATGATCCATCTCCATGGTCCCTTGTGTTCTTTTCTATTCCATTTTGTGCCCTTATCCTCCCCTCCACCCACCCCCACTTCC
This sequence comes from Scalopus aquaticus, assembly GCA_004024925.1. Classification (NCBI taxonomy): domain Eukaryota; kingdom Metazoa; phylum Chordata; class Mammalia; order Eulipotyphla; family Talpidae; genus Scalopus; species Scalopus aquaticus. Next base: position 45,400 of record PVIJ01004208.1, on the reverse strand, counting down.
CCACCCGCTGAGTGTCTCTCTCCTATTTGATTTCCTTATAGTCCTATTATAAGTGAAACCATTTGATATTTTTCTTTTTCTTTCTGGCTTATTTAACTGAGTATGAGCCCCTCTAATTCCATCCATGTCGCTGCAAATTGCATGTGTTTATCTTCTTTGAATGCTGAATAGTATTACATTGTGTGTATGTACCACATCTTCTTGATCCAATCATCTATTTTTGGACATCTGGGTTGCTTCCATACCTTTGCTATTGTGAACAGTGCCGCAATGGACATACGGGTGCATGTATCCTTTTGGATTAGTGTTTTTGTGTCCTTTGGGTAAATTCCCAAAAGTGGTATTGCTGGGTCATATGGAAGCTCCATGTTTAGCAGTTTGAGGAATCGCCATACAGCTTTTCATAGTGGTTGGACCAGTTCACATTCTCACCAGCAGTGTAGAAGAGTTCCTTTTTCTCCACATCCTTTCCAGCATTTGTTGTTGCCTGTATTTTTAATGTGTGCCATCCTCACAGGTGTGAGGTGGTAGCTCATAGTGGTTTTGATTTGCATTTCCTTGATTATAAGTGATGTTGAGCATTTTTTCATGTGTCTGTTGGCCATTTGCTTTTCTTCTTTGGAGAAGTGCCTTTTGAGCGCTCTGCTTTCAAACTATACTACAAAACCATAATAATTAAAACAGCATGGTACTGTAACAAAAACAGACAGAAAGACCAATGGAGCCGAATAGAATACCCAAAATTAAAGCCACATAACTATGAACAACTAATCTTTGACAAAGGAGCAAAGAAAATGCAGTGGAACAAGGACAGTCTATTCAATAAATGGTGCTGGGAAAACTGGACAGCCACATGCAAAAAAATGAAGCTAGACTACTACCTCACACCCTGCACAAAAGTCAACTCAAAATGGATAAAAGACCTGGATGTAAGACCTGAAACCATA